>JBCEWC010003783.1:0-29139 GCA_038996855.1 Solanum aculeatissimum
CGAAAAAAGGGAATTTAGTAATTTTTTTAAATGGTAGGGAATAATTGTAATTAAGTTTCCAAATGTTGTGTATTTTTACAATTTTCCCTTCTTAAAAAACTGAATTGGGCGAGCCAAATCCTTATTGGGCTAGATATATTTAGTTCAAACCAGCCCAATTCTTAAAAAACTGAATTGGGCCGGCCTCAAATCTTTATTGGGCTAACTTTGCTACCCATGAGTACCGGCAAACATCAATTAAGGTGCGAGTATGAAATAGGCGTCAAATACTCGCTTTCTTTGGGGGAGATAAAACTAGAGAAACTTATAAAGAAGTCATCATATTCCAATTATAAACTGATGCTTAGTCAATGGAAAAAGAAACTCATATTGAAATCAAGATGAGATAAAAACTATATAAATTAGCCCTTTATAAATGATATAATTGTTTCCAAAATTTTCTCTATATCAGTGTTAGAACAACAAATGCAAAGTGAGTTTTATCCCAACTATATGTGTGAAACTATTGAATTTATGATCATATTTGAATTATCCACTCTTATCATACTTAGTCAATATAGGGATTAGGAAAAATGAAAAGGAAATCCAAAATGTTTAAAATTAATTAAGAAGAGACAAAAAATAATATGAATATGTTTACAGCTGTTGCAATAAATCCACACGATGGAGAAGGACTAAAACATATATATTTGACACGACAGGAGTGGTTCACGAGTGAGCTGAATTTGTCCTATAGCAAAGACAATTGAGAAGAAAATAAGGAAGTTGTCTGATTCTTAGGTGGACATTGCATGCATGAAAATAGTTGTATATTTTTGGCTTCATGCATTTATGGATAAGTACTTATGGCTATTTAATGAAATCGTGCAACAAGTCATTTCTAAAGAGAGGAAAATACAAAAGAGTCAATTACATATGTTCAATGCTTTCGATATCCATTTATGGTCCACATGTCGATTTGTTTTTTGATGTAACTGATAAAGTCTTTATCATTTGATTTGAAGTATACAAACAATTTTTTATAAAAATAGAAAATAGAATTACATCTTTATGGTTCTATCTTTTTTCAAACTTCGCACATGATGAAAACTTAATCCACCATATTGTGTTTTTGTCAAAGATTTAGCCAATCTTTCCATTTCTTGTCATTAATTTCCTACACCTTTTCCCGGTCTATATATATATTGGCAAATATGGTGATTATTTCTCATGTGAAGGCTAATGCCAAAGTATAGAACATTATTTGATTTGATTTTCTTGGGCTTAGGTGCCAGTTTGAGCTGAATTTGAATTTACTTTAAAAAAAAATTAAAAACCCTTCTACTCCCTCTGTCCCATTTTATATGAGTTAGTTTGATTTGACACAGAGTTTAAGAAAGAAAGAAAGACTTTCGAAATGTGTGGTCTAAAATAAGCTAAGCTAGAGATGTTTGCGTGGCTATATATCATTTCATTGAGGGTAAAATAGATATTTTTAAAATTAAATTGTTACTAAATATAGAAATGTGATATTTTTTTTGGGACTAACTAAAAGGAAAAGTGAGTCATATAAATCGAAATAGAGAGAGTAATAAAATTTTGTTTTCTTATTTATTGTGACTATTATATGATATATCAAATAGAAAAAAAGTTATTTATGGTTTTAAAAAGTGTTTTCATGAATCATGGGACAATCTAGATAGATCAAAATAGTCCAAGCTACTGAATGGATCAATTTAGGTGGACCAGTGCAACAGGTCATTAATTTCCAGAGAGAAAAATACAAAATAAAGAGTCAATTACATAGGTTCGATGAGTTTGAACCATAAAAATCTACAGGGTCCATGTGTTCATTTTTTGTTTTAATTAGATAGATTTTAGCTACCAAACAGTGAAGAGATTGAAAGTGAAGTATATTGTTGAATATAATAAACTAATCAATTTTTTTTCATATCTTCTTGTCATTAATTTCCTAACAATATAGTTGGTTTGAGTCAGAAAATTATATGTAATTATCTTTTTGAAAATAAATGGTTTTGAACTTTTGATTTCGGCTTACCCAATAAGCAAAGCTTCATGTTCAAAAGCCAAAAATCGAGTTTTATCCGTGATGCAAATGAGGTCAAAAGTTCAAAATCAACCACCTCCAAAGTTATTTATGAAAATAGTCTGATTTGAATTGGACAAGTCAAAATAGAATAAGTAATAAATTGATCATTATCCAAATGTTACTTGGACCAAGATAAATTGGGTCAAGATAATTTAAATAATCAGTCATAATTATTCAATCTACCCAAATATTATGAAATTTTAAATTATTTGTTTATTTTTTTCATAATAAAAAAAGTTGTATTTTTACAAGATTCCAATAGAGTCACTTTAACTCGCCTAAATTCAACAATAGGATGAGTCATATTTCCAAGCAACAATTTTTACCATTATCATAAATCAATTTGCACGCATCTCAATTAATTTTCACCCATAAAACAATAGATACCACGTAAATAGTCCACCAAGACTATAATCAAATTGTAGTATTCTACTAGGCTTAAACCTCAACTAATTTCTAAACAGTTGTCCTCTAATTTTTATATGGATAAGTATATACTAGTATTATCCTGTGTTGATTGTACTTGTCTTGGAAAAACAATAATATTCTCCATGGTCACTTGATAATAGATACTGAATATTTTCCAAAATGCAGATAAAAATATATTATACCATTATTTTTTTATAATCTCTAGGAGTTCAATTATTAGAGTGATCAATCACATCAACCATCTGATTAAAAATGGAAATAGTCTTGTTTACCATTTCGTGAAGAAAAGGTAATTAAAAGTACAACACTAATATTTCAATACACTAAAATATTCCTACAAATTCAAGTAAGTCCTTATTAAGAAATATATTAGGTGATGACTAACGTTTTGATAATTCCAAATTATATATTTTAAGTAAGAGTGAAACTTTGCTTTAAGATGTATTATTGCTTTAGAGTAGTCTTATTTGGCGCATGAAAAGAAGTGAGACTTTGGATCAAGATTGAATTATATTATAAGTGTAATATGACATATCTTTCTGGAGCAACAAGACAATATTTTTTCCATAAAAGTAGATGAAAAGTTTCTCAAGCAACTTAAAGGTGATAACTAGATTTCAATGTCAGATGCTAAAACAAGTCCACATTTCTGATTTTAAGTTATAGTAATATACATTGACAATATAATTTGTTTATACTAATAATGTAGTTTAATATGTGATAATAGAAACTTAGAAGTAGTTGTCATTCTTTAACCAGGTTACTAAGTCCCTTTTTGGGGTGCCAATTTGTTTGAGTTGTATTTGACTAGACAAAAATTTATGAAAGAAGCCTTTGAAACTTGCAGAGTTGTGGTATAAAATAATCATACAGTAACAAAAAAAATTCTATCGTCCCAAATTAGTTGTCATGTATGTCAACTTGACTCATGTTTTATAGGCAATTTTATATTTGATGTTTAGTTATACAAACACTATATGATAAGTACTGCATGTTGCAATTTTTCTAGTGTTTATTTGATGATGAAAAATATTTTTTAATATATTAATCAAAGTTTACATATTTTTAACTCTTCAAAAGAGAAATATGACAACTAATATAAAATGGGAAAGTATTATACTAAAAATGAAAACCTATTAAGAAATTTTTAGGAATTTCTAAAGTAAGTTATTTATCTTATTATGTTATTCTACTAAAAATGAAAACCTATCACTTAATTGGGACACAAAGAGTAATATTGCTATTCAACTTTCAAGTTGAGACTTATCTTCTATTTTTTTTCATTTAGATCATTATTGATGCTCTTACATTATGTATGATAAATGATATGCGTGCTAAGAGGACTTAGTTGGAATCCTTCGGGTTCTGATAATCATGTCACGTCTTGGGCATGGCTTGGATCATGATAAACTTTGATATCATAGCACAAGGTTTAAAGTGTTCTAGAGACTCTAACATGCAGTGTCAAGTAGAGTATTAGTATGAAGCGCACTACATTTATGAATAGGAGGCTATAAGGGAAACAACGGCAAAGAGGAACAAGTTCCTCATGACCCCCTGACCGAATCGGTTACTAACACCACGTGTCATCAAATATTCGAAAAGTCATATACTTTTATATATTGTAATTTTTCTAATATTTACTTGATAATGAGAAAATATATTTTAAAATATTAGTGAAAATTTATATATTTCTAATTCTCCAAAAGAAAACAAATATAAAATGGGGAAGTATTCTACTAAAAATGAAAACCTACCACTTCATTGGGACACAAAGAGTAATATTCATCATATAGATTAATTGTGTAATTATGTCATAAGTAGTTAGTAAGTTGAATAGGTAAAATGTATTGAATAAATAGTCAAGAACGTTTATGTATATAAACCACAAAGGTGGGCCAAACACACATGTGTATGCATAGACTTTGTTTTGTTAATAACATGTGGGAACAGAATCTAGGGCCTAATCTATCACATATCATCTTACTAATTTCCATAACTAACATCTAATACCAGAAATTAAGAACTTTTCATCATTTACAAAATGAATAAACAATATTTTTTTTAAAATGACTTATGTTTAAATATAAAGATCCATCTCTGATTTTTAAAAAAAATGTAAATAACGTAAAAAGTCAATTCTCTAAGTTGATATCCTTGGGGTTCTTTTTTTTTTTTTTTTCTGTTTTGTTTCAACCTTAGGGAATAGATAAATATTTTAATATCATATGAAATAGTCCTAATTTGAAAATAAAGGGTGTTTGTCTTTTATTGCCTCATATTGAATAATGTAATGTTGGTCCTTGGATAATAGTAGCATCTTGTTATTTTAATTTCGTATTTTGTATCTTGTTTTAATCTTAAAGTTGATCAAATGATGGACACAGCTCACTGAATCCGTTAATCAAGAGTCAAGACCTGTGATAATTGCCAGATTAAAATAAATCCTACTTTATTACGTATTTTTTTCAAACTTTTGCCAAACTTATGTACTAACCATTTTTGTAGGTTTGCATTTCCACGTCTGCCATTAGCGTTTGGAGTTTGACTTATTTCTTTAACATGGTATCAGAATCACTTTCAAATTATTATTGGGATAATTTTTAATATATATAATAAACTAATTAGTTTATAATAAATATATTCATATTTTATTTACATTTAAAAAATAGCAAAAAATCATAGAAAATATACAGTGACTATACAATATAGCTTGCTAAAAGTTAAAGAAAGTATACACTGATTATACTATATAGATTACTTATACATGAGTTATACACTAAATATACGTTATGATATACTTAAAAAACTGAATAAAGCTTGACTATACATAAAATATACACAACTATACATGCCTATACGGCCGATTTTTTTTGGTAATTTCTTTAGCTATCTATTTTAATTATCCTCATATTGATTATTTTCGATGTTCGGCCTTATAGCGATATCCCTCACCTCCTGAGTTAGCTATTAAGATATTTTTATCGAAAATTAGAGGTTTCCAACCTGCATTCACATTAAAAAAATTATTCTCACCCGACACCTTATATTTATATTAAAATTCAAATTCACATTAAAAAATCTCACGTTAAGAAATAAAACGATCTTTCGATCAAGTCAAGTCAAGAGAGACAAAAAAGATCAAAGGAAGACCGACCAAATCATAGGGGCGGTAGCATTACTGGACAACTAATTTAAGGTAGTAGAGTATTAATTCCGTCGAAAAGAGTAACATGTATGCAGCAACAATTATGGTTGCACATGCTTTAAATTACAAATAATCCTAAATCTATATCTAAGTCCCAAAACTAATTTTATTTCACAGATGTTCCTTTTTTAATATGTAGTAAAAAAATAAATAATTCACAACATGATGAGTGGATCAATTTGAATTTACTAATTGGTATCACCTTAATATTTTTCTTCAATTGCACGTCACATGATTGCCATGTGAAGCTTATAATATATTCAGCTGGAAAAAAATTCTATATCATTCTGGTCCGTATTATATGGTGCTTTTAAGCTTCAGCACATTGTTTAAATCACTCATACTAAATCACTAAATTGTCCTTAATTAAATAATACTACTTATTCAATATGGTTAATTTTTTGATTGTGTGAAAATTTTACTTATCTAATAAAAGTAAATTTGAGAAAAAATTTATTACATTCTTAATCATGAAAAGATTTGTCTAATTTCAAATTAAATACAAAAATAAAAAATGTCATATACTCCCTACGATCCTTTTTTACTTTCTTCGTTTAAAAAAGAATGACCTCATTCTTTTTTGCCAACACTTTAGTTTCAACTTTCCATATGACATGTTTAAAACCACAAGATTAAAGAACATTTTGGTACATTTGACATAACTTTAATTTAGTATATGATTAAAAAATGTTCTTTATTTTCTTAAACTCTATACCAAATCAAATTTTAGATCATTCTTTTATAAGCAGAGGAAGTATTTGTTATGTTACACTTTTTGAGAGTCAGTTAAGTAAAATTTGACATTTTCAAATAAAAATTTTAGACATTCAAAAACTATACAAAAAATACATGTTATACCTTTTTTTATATTAATATAATTAAAAAAATACATATTATTTAATTTTCCAACAAAATTATAATGATTAAAAACGAACGGAGAGAGTAATATAAAACGACAGATATAATAATTGGCAAGTCAAAGTGGGACATATTTGTGATCGGACGGGAATTCCAATAAATTCAATCCCCATGTTGCTTATTGTTGGAATTTAGTGCTACTAAGTACTTAAAAAGGGAAAAATAAAAGAACTTACATTCTGTACATAAAAATACACACATACACAGAAAAAAAACCCAGTAGTGAAGTAAAACAATACGGTAAAAATTAAAATCCCCTAATCTATCTTCTAATAAAGTTTAATCCTGTGCATTATTGGAGGCTCTAGTTGTCATAGCTTGAGGACCATTGTTGGTGACCCGGAACCCATTTAGGACATTTCGGGCTAAAATAACATTCAACAACTCTCGAGTCCAATAGCTCAATAATTGGAGCATACTTAACACACCGTGGCGCTTTGTACTGATTAATAGAAGCACCATTGTTAATAGCATAATCCATAAGCTTATCAAATGTGCCATTCTCAACTACCTTTATTTCCAAGGGACCGATCGATTTATCCGAAACGCGACACTGCCGATAGACACTGTTTAATGATTCTTCAATCGTTAGGCAGCAATCTTCAAACACTGATGTCGGGATTAGTGTTTCATCGGATTTTTCCTTGTTAATTTCCCAGTACAAGACGTAGTGTCCTGGATTTGTCGATGTCTCTGCATAACTTGTATATTCTGTTAATGATGTTTCGAATGGTAAAAGATGAGTCGATGCTTTTAAAACCGCGTCGTGTAGCTCAACTTCATACGTTTTGTCTGAGTCAATGCTTAATGCAACATTCTTTCTGCACACGAAATGAAATTGAGGGGCCTTGTTTTTGAATCCAGCAACTTTAAGTATGTCACCAACACG
This sequence comes from Solanum aculeatissimum, assembly GCA_038996855.1. NCBI lineage: Eukaryota > Viridiplantae > Streptophyta > Magnoliopsida > Solanales > Solanaceae > Solanum > Solanum aculeatissimum. The sequence goes on from JBCEWC010003783.1 coordinate 7,534, forward strand.
ATATCGATACAGTCCTGGAAATAAATGTGTATAATTTATATATACTGACTAAGAAAAGTATATAAACAGTAAATTTGGATAGAATTTACAAAAAAATATTGTCCCTACTTGATTTTTACTACCTTCCCTTTATTTTATATAGCAAGAAATCAAAGTACGAGAGTCAAATTACTTAAAGTACCTGCATAAGTGGTGACCACGAGTTCGTACTCATGTCCAAGTTTGACATCAACAAGATCTACCAAATCATTTTTATCGTATGGTTTAGATTTTTTTGGCCCTTCATCTTCACGAGCAACAGGCAAGAACTCGAAAAAGCCCATGGTAGGTATGAGTGTATAAGCAACTTCACAAGGTTTACAAAGAGGATTAATATTTATACCAAAGTAGCATTCAGAAGAAGCATACATGGTACAAACAAGTGGCAGATCATTGCCATAATAATTAAGAGTTGGAATATATTGTGACATAGTCCCCGTCACAATAACATCGATGTACTTCGTATTAGGCCATAATCTTGGAATAATCCCTTTCCATGACTCTTTGCTACATTCTGTTTCAATAAATTCAGCAAGCTTGGGATTTGGTTCGAGTATTTTCATGACAGATTCGCGCACCATGGGGTCTGTTATTTGCGGATTTAGCGTCCCAGTTCTAATGTCGTGACAAAGAATAGGCCAGTGCTTTTCGAGGAAACGAATAGCACGGATAAAACCCGAAGCAAAAACAGCACCAACCCGAAGAACTTGGGTATTTTGGCAAAGACCACAAAGCATTTGGGAGTACATGCTTTGGTATGAATCTGAACAAAGAATTGTTTCATTTGGGCTTGTGTAATTTGTGTATGGATCATAAGGTCTTTGCTTGAAATACGAACTTTTATAGTAACTTGTTAGAACTGGACGAGCTAATAGACCACCTGGAGTTTTTGCTTCTGATTTTATGAACAAAAAGTACATTCCTTTGCCTTTTTGTAAATCAGGCACAAATTGATCCATTACTGGCATTAAAAGGCTGTACAATAATGACCTTCTACCTAGCTCTTCTTCAATTGTTGGCATCAATTTCCTCTCTCCCCCAGACGTGCCAGAGCTATTAATTAAAAAAAAGGTACATAAATAAACAAATTTGTCCAAAATCAATTATTGCATAGAAAAAGATAACTTTCTTTATATCCACTATCAACTTGTAACTCATCAAGTAGTGTACCTTGATACATTTAGAAAGATTAAAAAATAAAATTGGTATATACTTAATACAGAGAGAATCTAAAATTTCCAGTCAATAGAACGTATTTCATACGCACTAACCTTGTTAGGAACTCGGAAATTGGTTGAGAACAAAGGATGGGTGAACGATCACCATCCGCAATACGATCGATATCGGGCTTGAGTTCCTCATAGGTAACAATAGGCATGATTTTTTTGAAATTTTCATAGTCATCAGTGTTGCCATTTATAACAAGGCCATGCCTTTGTAAGTACTCAACACCAGAATTACGAGAAAGTATCTCAGTAAGAACATTTTTTTGAACATCATCTGCATTACTAGTGATGTCTTCGAAGAATTGAAGATGTTTTTTATTGTTTTCATCAAAATTTCCATCGTCTGACAAGGCTGAAGGAGCCTCTGGCATGTTTTTTTTTTTTTAAACAAAAAAATAAAATGAAGGGAAAATATTAGAGAGAGACGGAGAAAATTTTGTGGAATTATGATTGGAAGTTCTGTTGAAGAAAGAGAAATGACAGAAATATATATAGAGGAAAGGTGGGGTGTGAACCCTCTATTGGAAACAAAGAACTCAATGAAACAGTTAATCAAAATCTAGGGGTAAAATGGTAAATGTACGTGCATGTTTTTGTTTATGATGTTTTGACTTTTCTAACTTGACTAACAAAGTTTTGTTTGCAACTCACCTTAATCTACGTACACTTCATACATATAGTTTGAATAATTATATTTTGTAATTATACTTATAACAATATTTATATAATTTATATAATATTTGTATATATTTATATAATTCGCTATACAATTAACAGTTTTTGTATAGCCTTTGTATAATTTGCTATATAATTCACAGTGTTTGTATATTTCGATATACAATTTGATTCACATATAACTTTTGTATAATCGCGCACGGCGTTCGTATAAATCACGCAAATTTATACAAAACTCAAACTGTAATTACAGCTAGATATTTACCGCGAGTCATAATTAATTCAAACTAGCTATATATGTTGGCTAATTAACTAGTATATGTTTACTTATCCACGTATTTTTTTTACTACTCTATTTTATTTAATTTAAATATACAATATTCTGTTTAAAATAATGTATTTAAACAACAATTAGTATATTCAAAGAACAGAGTATAATATTTTAAATAGAAACTTTAATGTTAAATGCATAACTATGATATTTATATTAAAAAAATAATAGTATTAAAAAATTAGACTAATATTCAGATTAATATTTAAATAAAAATTAAAGTAATTGATATTATAAAAAAATATCACATCTCCGAGACAATGTGACTTTAAAATTTTTGCTTTACTTTTTATAAGATGATTTATACCTATATATGTTTCTAGAACGAATTTTACATGACAAATTTCAATTTTTTTTAATCTCTTAAATTTTGTATTCAATTAATATGCCACATAAATAAAGAAGAACGAATTAAAAGTTGTCATGTACTTTTTGTTTTCGTGTGTATTTATTATGGAGAAAAATATTTTCTAATTTTTCAATATTTGGTATTAGTTGGTCAAAAATTCAAAAAAGTATTTTCTCTATGAAGAGATATGTAGAAAAATACGTTCCATAATAAATTTTGAATAAACAAGTTTATAAATGACATTTCATGTCAGTCATCTTCTCCCCAGTTTTTTAACAAGTCTCACTGCATTGCCATTTGTATCACCCCACGCTTGTACTCTCCACCCTCGCATGACTCACATCATTATATTTATCTAAATTATTTTTAAAAAAAATTGCTTACTTAATGACTATGTAAAAGAAAAAAAGGAAAAAAACACTATTGAAAAGTAAAAGATTCGCGAAAATAAATTTTTGAAACAATTCATGTTAATTTCATTAATTATAAATTTTATAAAAATCAATTAAACAAATGTATTTTAATTACAAATTAACTAAAAATTATCAACAAATTTCATATTTTCTCGTGGCAAAAACTCACTTAGTAAATATTTGTGGTAATTTAGGTGCATGAAGACAAAACAAAGGAGGAGTTTGGGGAAATGGAACCAGAAGATGCATTAGTGTGAAAAAGCATTTCCATATATATTATACCGTCATTTAGTTTTATTAGGGGGTTCACAAACTAATGGATATATATACACTCTTTTCTCTATTTAATTCATCTTAAAAATACATCATCTTACTCTAATTAAAAATAATTTAACTTTAAAATTTTCTTTTTAATCCTTAATGATATAATTCTTAGCTACATAAATATCTTAAGATGATAAGTCTCACATCGGCAAAACATAAGAGAGATGTTGAGTATATAAGTAAATATATCTTACCTATTAGTGATGCGTTTTAAAGCCGTGAGGACCTAGGCCAAAAGCGGATAATATCATTAGCGGGTTTATCCTTACACAAATATCTAAAAACTATTTTAGACCACAAATTTCAAAAGTCTTTCTTTTTCCTTAAACACCGTGTCAAGTCAAAGAATGATGCATAAACTAGGATGAATGAGATATTTATTTATTTATTTAATATAAATATAGGACCTACAAGAAAATTACTGAATTTGTCGGAACCCCACTTTTCTCCGCCTTTGAAAAGATGATTGGAGGGGTGAATTCCGAGTAAATTATAGTCATCACTCACTGGGTACATGGCTGCATGTACCACGGATGCTGCTTCATAATTTTTATAATAATTTTTTATTATAGTGATGAAATGATATTTAAATAAATAATACTCATTGTTATAGAAAAATTTGAATGTTTTTATTCATTTTCTAGTGGTTCTCCGCAAAGTAAACGGAGAAAAAAAAAGAAACGAGAAAATTGCTTTTGTTTGACGAGTAATATATCTACTCCGCCGACACCTTCGTAATAAATCTTCCAACTTTAAATATAACACATAAGATTTTTTAGTGGTGTGATGCCTTTTGAAAAAAATCACACGAGCATAACAAGAAACAAGTAATATTTGCGCTATGTTAAAAGTATCTTTGGATTGATTTAGCCCAATAATTGATATCAAAGTTTAGATTCAGTAAAATAAGTATGACGAACGCGTGAAGCTCGGTTTACTTCCGTTTACGAGTGTAGAGACGCTCACCTGCAAAAGAAGGCTAGTTCAGGTGGTTGTCATAAATATTTTGATGATGTAGATATAATCCACAATGAAAAATTACTTAACTAATTCAACAAAAAGATTATTAGATATGCGAACAAAGTTTCACATTAATAACTAAAAAGATTGATAGGATCTCTTAATGATGTGAGATCTTGAGAAATCATGGGAACTTTATTCAAAATAAATAATATCTTACTATCTTAAAGTATTTTTTGATTTGATTTAACCCATGCCGATAGAACTTTTATCTAATCATAATCCACATCAGACTTTTTGGTTTTTCTCATATCACTTAATATTTACCTGCTACTTTCTTCTCCCTTTTCGTGCAACTTTATGTATGTACAATCATAAACATAATGGTACGACACAAGTACTAACCACATAACTTTAGGAAGATATTTTGGTAGAAGCAAGATGCAATTAATGTATACATTTTGTGATCTTGTTTTCGTACACTTATATATATCAGTTGAGAACATATTATTCTTAACAAAGATCATATAAAAAAAAAGATTTTCTGATCTTTTATTTTAATCTTTTAATAATAATGAATTAAACAGTCACCTTGAAATTTGAAAAGGTAACCATTGTTTTCTAAGCTTTTTAAGCTAAGTGTTGACATTGCAATCTATCCAAGAAAATGATAATTGAAAGGTTGTGCCCTTTACACTATTGACATCACTAATTTTATTTAGACATTCAAATTATGATTTAATTTAATTAAAATAATGCTTGAATGCATGATAAAATGTTCATATTTCTCAAATGTCTATTATATAGATAAGTTAACTATATATAATATGTCATATCCTTTATTATGCACATCAGCCTCGATTGAAACACTAATCTGAACTTTTACTGCTTTTGGAAGCTAGTACGTGTAATTAACAAAAATGACATAAATTGAGTGATTAACATATCTATGTAACAAGCATTTGATGACAGGGACAAAAAAAATTCAAAATTTGAACCGAAAATATTTAATAGAATATTGATCACTCTCGTTTGGATATTCAATCAATACATATATATACCCTAACACAAAATGTCTAGATGAAATTTACTGATATTTCTAATCGATCGAAATATTATATGTTTTGCCATCTATTGTTTGTTTAATTATTAATTCTACTTACTTGCGTAGGCAAGAAACCCAGAGATACACAGAATTTTTAGGTTGGAAAAGGAAGGACACACTTACAAGCTATCTGCGTTAAAAGTCGTTTTAAATGTTTAATTATTTATTTATTGATTGGTCATCATCTTAATTTCTATAATTATAATATTATTCTCTACATAAAGGTGTGATATTTCTACCAGTTTCCCCCCATTTTTATGTCGAGGGGTTCCATAATGTTTTACCTAATAAATCTGCTCTTCAAACTTTGGAACAAAAACATTGTACTTTCAGTTCTTTTTTAGTTGTTATAATTTTTTTTTAAAGTCAAACGATATGAATTTTGACTAATATTTTAAGATGTATATTTTTTTATCATATTGATATAAAAAAAATTACAATTTATAGTACTTTTCATATAGTTTTTGAATATCTAAAATTTTAATTTAATTTATGAAAATAATATAATCTAATAAAACGTTGAAAGTAAGTCAAATTGACTCTAAAAAAATATACTATGACAATTAAAAAAAACAAAGGAACAAAGAGTATATATAATACATTTTCTTTAAAGGTCTTATTTTTTAATGCTTACGTTATTGAACATACACACCAAAATTGAGGATTAGTTATAATCCAAATTATAGACAAGTTGGGACATTTTGTTTAGACTATGGAAAAATTACGGATATGTACATTTTAAACAATTAATTATTTATATGGTCGAAATATGCATAATATATATTATCAGTGTATATATTGTGGATAAATATAAATATTAGATGTACATTCAGTATGAACATACACATTTTATATATTATGTACATATTTTGTAAATTAGTTTGTTGAAGTATTTGATGTCGTAATTATCCCTTAGAATTTTGTAAATAAAATTCAGGAATTTGACCACCAAATATTAAAAAATAATTTGAAATTATGAAACTTATTAGAGTTAGCTAACGTAAGGGAAAGGTATAACTGAGGCAAGTCAAAATGACGGCATAATTAGGTGTTAACCACTTTGTCTAATGGACTTTTGCATCATTATTAAAGTAAGTAAACTGCCCTTCTTTGTAATCTTTCTTTTAATTAATTACTTAATTATTATTATTATTATTATTATTATTATTATTGCCCAAGGGTGATTTTTCAAAATAAAAAATAGTAAAAGATTGAACCATTTCTTGATTTATGAATTATGAGTGTCATTCTTTTGAAGGAGTCATGTTTATCTTTCCAATTTTATCAAATGTCTTGAAGGGACACTATTAAAAAATCACTATTTTCCCCTAAAAATTATTGGGTGTCTATTCTTACAATATTTGATTGAATCAGTGAGAAAAAATAATGATATTCTACATGAAAAGAGAAGCTTTTCAATATTTCTACGAAAATTTGTTTTTTACTATGAATTTTCTAATGAGCTGATTCTATAAAAAAAAATTAATATCATATTTTATAATACAAATTTGTATTGATTCGTGATAAGAAAAAACCTTTATTTTTAATAGTGGGACGACAATTTTGTTGAACTAAAGTATAAAGACTTAACAAATGTGAACGAACAATTAATTAAAAGTACACATTTGGTTAACCAAAAATTCTGAATTTTGGTCACGTAAACATAAGACTGGTCATTGGTTCTTGATTAATATAATGTTGGAGAATTCAGGGACATGACTCCTACAAAACTAACAATGAGAAAAAAAAAAGGAGGCATTAGATTCTAAACATTTATAATTGCCTAAAATAATAGTAAACAATAATCCGTTGTTAATTTTATTTAGTGATATATCTTTTATTTTTGTTTTAAACAAAAAAACTTACTGGATGTATGCTATATAGTGACATATTACCACAGGTTTTGTTTAGAAACACATTTCAATAGATGAAGAGCTTTTCATTGACGACAATTATGGTCTTTTCTTTCATTCTTTCATATCCATTTTATATTCATATCAAGTTGTCAAAAAACTCATTTATTGGTAGGAAATACAAAATTTCAAATAAACTCCAACACTAATTCATTTTTATTTGTTCATTATTTCAAAAATAAATTTTTATTTTTACTTTGTACTTTTAACTACTTATCAAGAAAAGACAATCTTTTTTTTACCACCAAAAGATGTGGTGCAAATGGATGGTTTCTCCTTTTTTAATTAGAGGTTTATGCTTTGAGTCTTGAACATAGGAAAATCCTTGATAGAGAGCATGTCCCCCCAAATGAGGCTCCATGCAACGCGAATTCAGATTAGTCAGACTCCAATATAAATAATAAATACTGAATAAAATTTTTTAAAAAATCATCTTTCTCCTATTTTTGCTCAACAATAATTACTTGTTCCTTAATTATTTTTCAAAATCGAAGATCTCCTTCCGGATACTCAACCTATTTCTATCCCTCCTTATCGTATGACCTCTACAGAGTTGAAGGAATTGAAAGATCAGTTGAACGATTTGTTAGAAAAAGATTATATTAGGCCAAGTATCTCACCTTGGGGCGCTCCCATGTTGTTTGTGAGGAAGAAGGATGGGTCGCTCCGAATGTGTATTGATTATCGGCAATTGAACAAGGTGACTGTTAAGAATTGGTACCCATTGCCTAGAATTGATGATTTGTTCGACCAACTTCAAGGAGATACTCACTTCTCCAAAATAGACCTTTGTTCGGGTTACCACCAACTGAAGGTGAGGGAGTGTGACATCCCCAAGACGGCTTTTTGGACTCGTTATGGTCACTTTGAGTTTGTATCGTGGTAAACAATTTATTTTATTTTTTGTTTCTTAAAAGACGTACAATAAATTACTACTATTAATAAGAGTGAAGAAGCATGCACGTCATGGTCAACATATCTGCTTCACCTTCTTGTTTAAGCAGATAGTTGCCCATTGACGTGTCTGCTTCAGCTTCTTGATTTTATTATGCCATTTTTATTAATTATTTTTTCAACTATTGTGGCTATGAATTTATGATATTGCTCCTATTAACGTGTCTGCTTCGGCTGTTGTGGCTGTTTGATTTTACTACATCGTTTCTATTAATTATTTCTTCTACTGCTTCGGTTATGAATTTACAATATTACCCTAAATAATTTTTTTTAAAGGCAACTGCCAATTAACGTGCCTACTTCGGCTAGTTGATTTTATAATATTACCCCTAATAAATCATTTCTTCAGTTGCTTCAACTATTAACAATTTAAAATAATACAAATTTTGATTGACTCTCAAAATTTATGTGCAATATAAAGGGGAACAAAATAAGTAACATATATTATTTAAAAATAACATAAAATGTGTTATAAGTTTCAATAATTAATAATTTAAAATTTTAAAATATATGCATAAAAAATCTATTAATATCACATAAATTAAAATAAAAAATAATATGTGTTCGACCCGTATTATTTTAAATTGAATATTGGTTTTTATTTTCTCAAAGCAAATAAAATAATTTTAAAAGGGAAAAAAGGTAAAAGTGGGGAAGATGAGACCAGAAGTCAAAAGGAGAATGGTAGTGTTCACACATGGGTTCACTTCCGGTGTCTCCGGCAGCTGTCTCCTCCGTTTGATGTTTTCGTTTTATCCACGTGTCGATATATCATTGGTCCATTTAACACGTCAACATCAACAATTAATTTTAATTTTCTCATGAAAAGGAAACTGCACTGTTGCATAATGCATTAAAATTAAATACATTTTTAAACGTTTGATCTGACTTTTACTTATACATTTGAATTTTTTATATTTATTAAAAATATAATATTAATATGATTATTTTATTACATTATTTCTATTAATTGATGTTTAATGTAGTATATATTTTATGCTTTGAAAAATAATTTGAAGAACAAGACATTGATGCTAAAGATAAAATATGATAAATTATAACAATCTTATCGTAATATATTAAAAGTGATAAGTAAAAATGAAAAATTATTTTTAAATTGTTAACAAATAAAATTAAACAGAGGGGGTGTTAATTTCATGTCATTATTATCTCTTATTCAAAATTCTCACCGAGTGAATTGGAATGCAGTGTAGAAATATGCCGACGTTAAAATTACTCTCTGATTAAAAATTGAAATGCATTTAAAATAAATAAAATACAAAACAAAAAAAAAGTAAAAGAAAGAAAATAATAATAAATTTAAATGAGTTAAGAATTAAATTTGATTTTGCGACCCATGGAAACAATCAGTTTGGGCGAAACAAAATGGATCAAACGGTCATTTTAAGTAACTAATGATAAATTATTTATAATCTCAAAACTATGATCATGATCATTAGGCCATATCTCGATCGAGATAGTTTAGTGTCTTCCGATAATTAATTATTTTTCTATTGAGAAAGTGAAACAATGCAAAAGGCAAGTACGTATTACTTTTTTATTTTCCTTACTAGAAAATTATTTGTTTTATTTATCTTGAAGATATTAAATAATAAAAATAAAGCTAGAGGTGTGTGCATGGAGTATAGTATGTGATCCAGGAAAGATTTGTAGTGTTTAAGAAAATATATAATTAACAGTGGAGAGTAACAAACTTCTCAATGTACGTGTTTTCCCCCATTTTTGAAGGAGAGATTTGTGATACATAAATAAATTAAAGCATGTTCTTTCTATTCATAAAGTTTATTCTTTGTCAAACCTTGAAATTGATGCACTTTTTGGAATATTATTGTAGTAATTCTCATTCTTGGGATCGCTGTTAATCCTACTAATACTCATGTTTGCAATAAATTCGACTTTGCATGTTACTAAAACCATGAAATTAGTTTTGGAATTTATTATATTTTTAGCTATTCTATTACTGAGTAGTTAATTGAATTTTCATATAATTCGTAGCTTAATAAGATTAGTATGAAATTTTTGTTGTTTAATTACGAAATATATTATCCATTACTAATTCTTTATTTTCTTGTACTATTCTCTATTTTTTTGTTTTACTTGTCTACTTTGAACTTTGAACGTCTATTGAGAAACAATGACTAATATGAGCTTTTTGCAACAATACCTGTATTAGTTGATATTTAATCTCAGGTCTTGAAAATGATTTGAGGAATATATGAGTAATTAATGTTAAAGTTTATATATATTTACCTTGATATGCTGAAGGTGTCAAACAAAACTAAAAATATAATTTTAATATAATGGACAAGTAAAAATGAATAGAAGAATTTAATTAATAATTTTTAGTTTGAAGCTAAATTGAATCAATTCAATATTGTACAATTAAATTTTAGATATTCTAAAATTAAATTTTAGAGTATTCAAAAGTTACTATAATTATTGGGGATTTAGAAAGAACAAAGAAGCAGAGAGAGTTAATTTTCTTGAGTCCAACTAAAAATAGAGTAGATAAACATGTCTGTTGACTCTATCCTATCAACTAGAAAATAGCAAAATACTTCACGATGATATAGTGAAAATAACAGTCTTTAATTTGAATCATGATTTCTTGGCTAAATCATTTTATGTTGGTGGAGCTAGCATGAGCCAATTTGAATTTCTTCTCATAAAAAATTACATTATTTATACATAATTAATTATTATTTTTAACGTATATATTGAACCTCCTTTAATCTTTTCATGTGTTTATTTTTTATATTTCAATTTTTTTAATAAAAATCCTAGACTCCAAATTGAAGAGTTTTTTGTTGTGAAGAGTCTTTGTCACTAGATCAAATCAGTGACTATTTATAAAGTCCTACAAATTAATCTCTCAACCTATACAGTGTATCCGACAGTCTTGTTTTCATTGAAAAATACGTATTACTATTTCATCTGTCTTTTTGGAGAAAATGATAAAAATGGTCCCTTATGTTCAAAATAAATTTTTAAATATGTACTTAATAATTTTGGTCCTTTAAATTGATCAAAATTCAAAAGTTAATACTGAAGTCTGCATCAAACATTTAAAATTTTATATTCGTTAGATTTGATGAAAATAGTGGTTAAGGTGATGGGGGAAAGGGATATTTTATCATAAATATTAACAGAGACGAAAACTGTTAACTTTTAATAAACTTAAAAAACTAAAGCTAACTATTAAATGCAACCATAAGGGATTATTTTGATATGAAGTGTGTTTGACTTAGCATTATGCTCCTTATCGGGCGGATAGTTTACTTAACGATTTTATTAATTCGCTAGTCAATTTATAAGATATCGGTTGGTTCGTTAATGGATTAGTAATTATCGGATGGTTATCGAACGGTATATCGGTTAACCTCTAATTGCTATGGTACATTTTTTTCGATGAACACATAGTCACATTTTATAAAAAAAAAGTTTTTTTTTTCATTATTTTAAATGTTGTGAGCCAGTGAGTAGCGAAAAGAAAAAAATAATAATACTAAAAACATTTTAACACTTGCCTTACATAAATGAATAAGGCAAAATACATATAATTATAGAAAAATAAATAAGTTTTCCAATTAGGAGTTAGGACTAACAAAGGAAAAAAATATAATTATCCTTATATATTATGGTAAAAATATTAAATGAAGCTAATATATCTAAAATAAAATGTAAATATGATAATTTTTAATGGGTCAACGGTTTATCTGATAAGAAAATTGAATAATTCACCTCACACCAATAAACATTTAATTATAAAATTTTAATCCGTTCTCCAACCATTTATTCGATAACCCAATACCAATAAACCAATAAGCCAATTTGCGGTTGGCTTATCAATTACGGTTCGATTTTGAATACCCCTACTTAGCATGGAGTTTAAGAAATAAAGATTTTTTTTTTGAAATGTGTGGTCTAAAATAAGTGATAGATGTTTTAGTAACTGTAAATCTATCATTTCATTAAGGGTAAAAAAAAAATTTTAAAGTTAAATTATTACTAAATATAGAAATATGTCATTCTTTTTTAAATTGTCTAAAAAGGAAATTGAGTCATACTCGCTTCGTTCATCTTTACTTGTCCATTATACTATTCTGGAATGTCTAACAATACTTGTCCAGTTTATGAAATTAAGAAATAATTTTACACTTAATTCCTAATTTACCTTCTCATTAATTATAGTCATTTTTTTCTATTACATTTTTCAAGGCATCATATTTATTATATTCAAAGGATGTTAATTCGTGTGCCAAGTAAATAAGAGACAAGTAAAGATGAACGGAGGAGGTATAAACAGGGACAGAGCAATAACCTTTTCTGAATGTATACTTAATACTTTCATGACAATGATTGTTTGAGTTGACAGCCATCTGCATTGTGCATGAATGAAGCCATGCATCACCAAATTGTAAGAACAATAAAGTCCTTTTGCTCCTTCAATTGAGAAAAATTGTGGATAAAAATAGCAACAAGTAATGGAGATATAGCGGGTAGGTGTCCGATCGAAGCGAGCAAGAGACACAGAGAAATCTTCATTTATAGATGTGTATTGAAAAAAGCAAGCTCGGATTCTTTTTAATTAGGCTCTATAATCTGGTCTCTTGTCCATTATCATAACGGGATAATATATAACACATAATTTTTTTTCTTTCTTTCTTTATTTTATATATATAATACAGAATTAAGTGATTGGATTATTGATGGATATTTAGTTCATTGGACTAAAAATGAAATAATAAGGTGTATAATATAAAATGTGTTCAGTTTTATACTTCCTTCGTCTCAACTTATTTGTCATGTATACTAAAAATAGATGTCCCAAAATAATTGTCAATTTGGATAATCAAGAGAGAATTAATTATTTTTTTTTCCAATTTTGCCCTTAGCAATAATTATTCTAGAATTAAGAGACACATATATAGATAGAAATTTAATTATTTATAAGGAGTATATTAGTCAAACAAGACTCCTAATTAATTTTTTCTTAAGGGTTGTGTCAAACCTTAACATGACAAATAAATTGGGACGGAAAAAATACTAAATAAATTGAGATAATTTTTAATTTTTAATTTTACTACTAAATTCTTTTAAAAGACTTTGGGAGGAGAGCCTGGGAGAAAGTAAAATTTAGTAATCTCAACACTATTTTTCATCATTGAAGATGATACTCCCTGCGTCCAAATTTACTTGACCCCTATACTATTTTAGGATGTCCAACAATACTTGTCCAGTTTATGAAATCAAGAGATAATTTTACACTTAGTTCCTAATTTACCCTTATCATTAATTATAGTTATTTCCCTATTACATTTTTCAATACATTGCATTAATTATATTCAAAGGGTGATTTGTTAAAATTATCCCTATCATTTACTACTTCTTAATCCATGTGCCAAGTCAATAGGGGCCAAGTAAAATTGGACGGAGGGAGTACAAAAATAGTATCGCAATCGTTATATTCCCTGGATTGTTAATATTGAAATAAAAATTTCAAGAAAATGAGAGAAAAAATAAATTCACATTTGATCCTCATATCATTATTATAAACCAAACAACACCTAATAGTGTTATTTTCAATTACTTTGGATTAGCTAGCGTTTCACAATAGATTTTGCATCAGAGTTTAAAAAATTATCTTCACATATCTATTTGGCCTTAAATTTTGAAAATTAACTTTAAAAAAATTGCAGCAAGTTTCAAAAATCTATCTATTTCACTCACAAAACTTCAAAAAAATTTCAAGTTAAATGCATGTCAAATGCAACTTCAAGTTCTAAAAACCACAAATTCAAAGTTTCAAGTTTCAACTTTAAAATTTATGTTTAGATTCAAGATTAACAACCAACGATAAATTTACATTAATGTTGGTCAGAGATTTATATAAACTCGTCAACTTTTGTCCAAACTTCTTTTTATTTATTAAAAAATCCACTAAATATTTATAAATATGTAATTATTTGTTATTATAGTACTAACATGTGGTTATTATCATAAATTTTAAATTCTGTATCCACTCGGAAGATGAGATGGCGCTCGGTGTCTGGTTGCTAAACTTTATCTCAACTAATTTAACTAAAGTCTACTTGACATGATGGATCATGAAAAAGCAATTATAGTGACTAGATTTGTAATACATCAAAAGAAGAATTAATTTGTTGGTAATATATGTGGCCAAATTGCAAAGCATGAATCCAAAGCACTTTTAATTTATTTATGAAAGTTAAGATGCATGCATGCGTCCATTGAGAGTAGTACTCCACATTTATTGACCAATCCTTTATTATATTTAACCTGTAGTTCAATAGTGCTACCTTTTAAATCCCTATTGTTTGTGCAGCTTCTTTGGTTTACAAATGGGACCAAAGTTAGCTGCAAAAACGAAACCAATCCAATTCACCTACTGGCTAAACGTCTTTAATTCCATAATATGATAAGACAATATATTTATGTGGAAATTTATCAATTATATCCAAAAGTGAAAAGACAATGATCGTGATAGCTTTTAGGCTTAAGAGTCCATTTGTCCCCTACAATGCTTGCATGGTGTAGTATTGTGGAACTTGACATCTTTAATTGTTTACACCAATCAACATCTTCTTGACATTAACCCTTTGATGGACACGATGGATATACCAAATTTCAATAATCTACACGAGTCCCTACGTACATCCATCATTTGTCTGTCTGTCAGTTGTCACACGTTAGGACTTGTAGACTAATGGACTTTTATTTTTCTTTTTACCCCCGTAGTGTGAAGGGGTTACATAAATGTACAGATGTGCCTTGATGTAATTAGTTACATAGTTAGTTACGATTAGTTGGAGTTAGTTACGATTAGTTGCAAATAATTACATGATTAGTTAAAGGGGTAATTAGTAACTCCACTAGCTGATTGTATATAAGGCAGTACACATTGTACATTCATTCAAGACACATGAATAAAGTAAATTCCTAAAATTCTCTCTCTCATATTCATAAATTCAACATGATATCAGAGCTATTTGAGCTAAAATTGAAGGAATTCATTCACATGTTGTGAGAAATCCTGCAATTGCAGAATTGAAGACTTCGTTTTCCTCTTCTCTCATGGATGTCACCGGAAGTGGAACAGGAACTCTGTCAGGAAATGCACAAGGGAATATGATGATTGACCATCTTCATTCATTGTATTTGCACCCATCAGATGCACTGAGATCCCTAAATGTTGGGATTATACATACCGGATCTGACAATTACACTCTGTGGAGCAAGGCCATGCAATTGACACTTCTCGAGAAGAATAAAGTGGGATTTGTTGACAGAACAGTGACAAGAAATCAGTACTCAGGTGATCTAGCTCGATTGTGGGATCGCTGCAATTGTAGTTTCCTGGATTCTTTGCAATGTAAGTAAGGATGTACATGGAAGAGTACTTTTTTGTTCAAATGCACAGACAATTTGGGAAGATTTGAAGGAGAGATTCAACAAAGTCAATAGTTCACGAGTCTTTCAATTACACAAAGAAATTTTTACTCTTGTTTAAGGCGTATCACCTGTGTCGATTTACTATTCTAGGCTTAAGGATCTTTGGGATGAGTATGATTCAATCATGCCTCCACCCTCCTGCAGTTGTCCTAAGTCTAGAGAATTCTTTGAACACCTGCAGTACCAAAGAATACTACAGTTTCTCATGGGACTTAATGATAGTTATAGTCAAGCTAAAAGTCAAATTTTATTGATGCAGCAGATTCCTAGTATTAACCAGGTCTATGCCATGATTAATCAAGATGAAAGTCAGAAAATGGTAGCAGGATCGAGTAGGATGATGTCTAAAAATATGATTCCAACGACAATGTTCACCTCAAAGCCTAATCATGGAAATCGTCAGAAGAAGAATTATAGCCCAAATGGATTTTGTAATTTTTGTCATATGAAGGGACATATGAAGGTTGACTGTTATAAGCTGATGAAATGTGATTTTTGTCACAACACTAGACACATCAAAGCTGACTGTTATAGACTAATTGGATATCCACCGGATTACAAAGGTAAGAGAGAAATTGTTGTAGCAGGGAACTCTGTGTATGATGCAGGTAACATAAAGGAGAAGGAGAAGGAGACAATGGTCAATCATAGCCAGAACCACCATCACAGCTCCAGTATGTTGTCTCAATATTCTAATCATGCGCAAAATACACAACAATAAATAGGTCAATCAACCATTCTTATGCCTATGCTCACACTTGGTCAACACCAACAACTGCTCAAAATGCTTGATGAATCCTCTATTAGTAAAACACATGGTGCAGCTAATATGGCAGGTAAATTCTTCCTAAATGAACAAGCCTTCATAAAGTGGATAGTCGATACCGACGCTACTAATAATTTGATAGGTGATCCTAAGCATTTACATAATGAGGGCTTGATAAAAAATGCAGGAAAAGTCTTGTTACGCACAGGAGATTCTGCACAAGTGTCACATGTGGGAAATTGTCACTTAGGAGGAGGTGATATTCTTAAAAGAGTATTATGTGTACCAAAATTCAAGTTCAATCTCATGTCAGTGTCACAAGTGACAAATGACCTGAATTGTTGTGTCACTTTCTTTCCAAAATGTTGTGTTTTTCAGAATCTCTCATCTGGGAAGGTGAGGGAGATTGGTAAGGAGGAAGATGACCTTTATACATTGTGCTCACAATTTGAGAAGAGAGATACAACATTACAAAAGTGCCTGGTAGTGACACAAGATGCTGATGCTACTGATACACCCAAACTCACACCTCAAACGAAGTGTAAATCGGTTGTTGACCAAATATAAAATCCAACAAGAGTTGAGGTCGATCCCACAGAAAATGCGTAAAAATAAAGCTACTAGCACTTCGTCTCACATGTAATTACTATTTCTGAAATAACAATGCATAATGAAAATGAGAGTTTTGCAATAATGTAGAAAAACTAATTACCAAACTTATTCTACTAATTAACTCTCTATGATCACTATTGAGATTCAATAATGTCTTGCTAGACTAGGTTTGTGGTCCCCATGACACTAATTCCAATATTCAAACTCAGGGCTTTTATGATAGTGATCACATATATAGAGTAAGCAAATAGTTAACACCTAATTCACCTTCCAGTCCCTCTTAGGTGCATATCGTTCCTCACCTTCCAGTCTCAGAACGTTTTACTCATTTTACCCTTGCTTTAAACCCAGGATACTCTTACCTTTTGGTCTCGAGCACTTAGACTAGGTTAATGACCCCGAATTCTGCCATATGAGTCTTTTCCTAATCACTACATCCTTCTTGGGCATGCAATGAATACAGGGTTACCCTAACGCGTCAACTCATTAGGTTTAAGTTAACTTGAAGACATCCTATGATGCATATGATGACCATTCTCGACGTTTGCCCAAAATTTACCTATCTTATTTGGCTATCATGGTTCCCACAACCCTAGTTGTGGGTTTAGCCTAGCATGATTGAAGAATTTGAATTACAATGAGATAAAAGAATCATGATTAATACTTATGATTGAATATGCAATGAATTTATGGCTTACAATCACGATCGAATGGATGGAAAGTCACAAATCTTGATAAAAGTATCTTAAACAATGAAAATATTTCAAGTCTCTCGTGTTCAACCGTCAACAACATCAAAAATGACCTAAAATAAATATATATGTGACCTAAAAACTAATCCGAATCGAAATAGAAAATCTGAGCATCGGCAGGAACGACGACAACTACACGGACCGTGTACAGCTGAACGGTCCGTGCAGCCATCCGTGAGACTACACTTGGACACATTTCTTGAACCGTTTCAGCCAAACTTTCTGCCTCACACCATGGACGATATGACGGGTCGTGTACAGCCACATGGTCCGTAACAGGTGTCGTGTAACCTTCCTTAGCAACCATTTTCGTGCACTCCTTGCCAAAGGTTCTGCCTTATTTCACGAGTGGCCAAATGGCTCGTGAGAAGCCATACGACCCGTTAAGAGTCCCGTGTGGTTTCACTTGGTCCCATTTTCTTCGCTTTCTCCGTCTTCACTTTTTGCCTCGTCTCACGATTGAGCCTACAGTCCGTAAACCATACCACGGCCCGTTAAACGTACTGTGTAATCTTACTTGAAGCGTTTCCTTGTTCAATTACAGTTAGACTTTCTGCCTTCCTCCACGGTCAGCTACACGAACCGTTAAGCCTCTTGTGAAGAGACACTTGACTATTTTCAGCTTGGTTCAACGTTTTCAGCTCACTGCCAATCTTCACGAACCATATGACGACCCGTGTAAGCTCACATGGCCCGTGAAGTGTCCCGTGTGAGGCTGCCACTGACATTTTTCACGTTTATTGCTTTCATTCTACCTGTATCCATGCCTCAACCTGATTTCCTGAAAATAATACTAAACACACCATTAAACACACAAATTTTCTTGAGAACTTACAAAAATTCTAAGTGACAAGCGTTATCAGAGTTGCATTTTCGCGACTCATCAGCTACCACATGGCATCAAAGACTATGCCATGCACCAATGAGTGTATTGAGAAAGATTAATGTTTTTCATAGCTTTGAAAACAAGTTTGTTTTGAGTAGTTGTGAGATATGTACTCTTGCTAGACAAAGTAGACTTCCATTTCCACATAGCAATAGTAGATCTACTTGTGCTTTTCAGTTAGTTCATACGGATGTTTGGGGCCCCTACAAGGTAGAAACTTTTGATGGGATGAGGTATTTTTTGACTATTGTTGATGATTGTTTCAGATGGACATGGATTTTCTTGATGAGATTGAAGTCTGATGTTATTGATATTATGAAGTATTTCTTTCCTGAGGTTGAAACTCAGTTTGGCAAAAAAATCCAGAGAGTAAGGTCTGATAATGGATCTGAATTTTTTAATGCCAGCTGTAATACCTTTTTTAAACTTAATGGTGTTGTGCATGAAAGTTCATGTCCTTATACACCCCAACAAAATGGTGTAGTTGAGAGGAGACATAGACACATACTTGAAACTGCCAGAGCTATCAAGTTTCAAACAAGTTTTCCTGATAGATTTTGGGGTCTTTGTGTACAAGTTGTTGTCTATGTCTTAAATAGAATACCCTCTATTGTCTTAGGTGATGTATCTCCTTTTGAGAGATTATATGGGAGACCTCCCACACTCAATCACACGAGAGTTATTGGTTGTTTGTCCTTTGCTACTAACCTCACCAAACAGGATAAATTTAGCCCAAGAGCAGTGAGGGTTGTCTTAATTGGATATAGGACTACTCAAAAGGGATACAAATTGTATGACTTGGAAAATAGAGTATTTTTTGTTAGTAGAGATGTGATGTTCATGGAAAGCATTTTTCCTTTTAAGGGCAACCTTATTGATCAGCAAGCCCAACATAATCCTTACAATGTCTTCTCATATGAAGACTTAGTTACACCACCTCCCATCCACATCTTTGATTCTTCAAACACTATTCCATTATCCCACACTGATTCCCAGTTGCTACTTCCTAAGTACCTCCTCTTGAACCTCTCGGTGACACTTCCCATCTACTTGTTGTCAGAAGATCTAATAGAGAATCCAGACCACCGATTTGGCACAAGGACTATGCCACCAAAGTTGGGTCGAACAATTGCTTGTATTCTATTGCATTAGTCTTAGATTATACAGGACTCACTTTTTCCTATCAAAGTTTTATTTCAAAATTCTTAGCTGACACAGAACCTGCTAGTTACACTGAGGCAACTAAAGATTAAAGGTGGATAGAATCCATGACATTTGAAATACAAGCACTAGAATAAAACAAAACTTGGGAA
This sequence comes from Solanum aculeatissimum, assembly GCA_038996855.1. NCBI lineage: Eukaryota > Viridiplantae > Streptophyta > Magnoliopsida > Solanales > Solanaceae > Solanum > Solanum aculeatissimum. The sequence continues at coordinate 27,646 of JBCEWC010003783.1, forward strand.
CTGGTTGATCTACCCAAGGATAAGAAGGCTATAGGATGCAGATGGGTCTACAAGATCAAGTATAATGCAGATGGGACAGTGGAGGTTCAAAGAAAGGTTGGTTGCTAAGGGATATAATCAAAAGGAAGGTTTTGATTATCAAGAAACCTTTTCCTCTGTAGGCAAAATGGCTACTGTCAGATGTGTCATTTCCATTGCAGCTGCTAAATATTAGACAATCCATCAAATGGATGTCTACAATGCTTTCTTACAAGGAGACTTATATGAGGAAGTATATACAACTCTTCCTGCTAGTTTTTACGAGAAGCCTGGAGATGCTAAAGTATGTCAAATGTCGAAGTCTCTTTATGGCTTGAAACAAGCCTCAAGACAGTGGAACATCAAACTCATCACTGCTTTGATTGCATCTGGGTTCCAACAAAGTATAAGGGACTATTCTTTGTTTACCAAGCGACAGAAAGATAAGTTGGTCATAGTGCTTGTCTATGTGGATGATTTTTTGATCACGGAGATGATCCTAGCATGATACATGACACAAATAAAGCCTTATACCATGCTTTCAGAATCAAGGACCTCGGGGAACTTAGATACTTTCTTGGTCTGGAATTTATAAGGAGCAAGGATGGCATACTCATTCATAAAAGGAAATACTCTTTGGAAATCATCTCAGATGTGGGACTAGCATGAGCTAAGCCTGTAACTACCCCTATAGAGCTTAATCAGAAACTTACTACATTGGAATTTGATGCCACTATCTCATCATCACCACCTGACCCCCCTTTACAAGATCCTAGTTGCTATCAAAGGCTAGTTGGTAAGTTGTTGTATTTGACTACAACTAGGCCGGACATATCCTTTGTTGTGCAATGCTTGAGCCAGTTTATGTACTTTCCCAAAACATCACACATGGATGCTGCTCTTCGTTTGGTCAGATATATTAAATCAGCTCTAGGTTTGGGTATTTTGATGTTATCCACTAATAATTGTGATCTAAAGGTGTTTTGTGATGCTGACTAGGGCTCATGCATTAATAGTAGAAAGTCTATCACTGGTTATTTGGTTCAGTTTGGTGATTCTCCAATTTTATGGAAGTCCAAAAATCAAGCCACAGTCTCCCGGAGTTCAACAGAGGCCAAATATAGAGTCATGGCCTCAACTATTGCAAAGATCATTTGGCTACTTGGCTTATATCGAGATTTTGGTGTGTACATTCGCCTTCTTGTCCCTCTATACTCAGACAACACATCAGCTCTCCAGATTACTGCCAATCCTATCTTTCATGAATGAACAAAACATATCGATATTGACTGTCACTTTGTTCAAGAAAGGATTCGCGATGGTTTGATTACTGCCACTTATCTGTCCTCCTCTGATCAACCTGTTGATGTGTTAACCAAGCCTCTTGGTCGTGGTCCTCATGCTCATCTCATGTCCAAACTAGGAATGAAGAACATCTTCATAGCTCATAGCTTTCGGGGGGGGGGGGGGGGGAGG
>JBCEWC010003784.1:0-29138 GCA_038996855.1 Solanum aculeatissimum
AAATGTTTTAGAGATGGGAATTGAATTAATGCTATATAGGAAATAAAATATGTCCTTGGAAAAATGGGTCCAACACTAGAAAAAAAATGAGCCTTATGAACAGTAAATTTGCTCTTTTGAAATTGCATTTCCTATACGGATGGAATTTACGTAAATGGGCATAACTTCTTCGTCCGAACTCCAAATGAGGTGAAACAAAGTGCGTTCGGTAGCTAACTCAAAGGGCTTTCCATGGATATGTTATGGTCCACCCAATTATATGTGTGCTAAGAGATATAACCCTCCAAAGTAGACCCTCAAAAAAGGCTTCACTTGGAAATTTCGAATTTCTATACGGTTGCTCTAAAATTTGGGTTAGATCCATTTCCCACTCAATTTGACCCCCTAAGCAAGAATATGAAGTCGGATTTTCAAAAACCAAAATGAATTTTTAGATATAGCTAAAACAAGTTTCCGGTAACTTCCGAAGCACATTTTTGGAACTTTTTGGGTCGTTTCAATTTTATGCAAGTAAGCTAGAATTTCTTGTAACTGCTACTTCGGGTCTAACAATAGTGGTGTCTCACATGAACTAATTACAGCTTCACATGTGAATCATTATAAGACATGTCTGGCCTAAGCAATTATCAACAAACCTTTTATTACTTTAGCCATTGAACCCAATCTTGTGACATTCAACTAAATCCCCGAAATATTTCAAGCTATCACACCTATTGTCCACTACAATCACTCAAATTAATGCAATAATTGAAGATCTTAAGATAACCATGAATTTTCAACCTCAAGATTATAAGTTATACATGACAATAAGTATGAACTCACTCAAATTAACAGCAAAACATTCAAATTAGATTAGACCCCTGATGTAAATCAATCACCTATGTTCATACACACCCCCAAAAATTGGGGTTTTAGCTACACATGATTAAAAGCAAGAAATTAATACCAAATTTTGTAGCCACAAATGTAAGTAAAAGGAATTACAGAGAGACAAATTAAAAAAAATTCTCCTAATCCCTAGAATTCTTCTTCCAAAGCTTGAAGATCAAAATCCTTGTACTTGTTCTACAAGAAAGTTCTGTGTACTCTCTCTTTTCTCTCAATATGGTCTTCTATAATAATCAGAATTTTAATATATATGTAAGATGATGTACAATTTCTATTTATACTCGTGTATAATTTTCTGACTTAACATACGTTTGCACCATTTGGTAGTCAAGGTCGACCATTGTCGAGCACTTCGGTGATGTGCCAAATGTGCACTTGACCGCCTTTTAATGCACCAACTAAAAGCTCTAGTCCTTGCAACTTTTGCCGATGCCATTGTTCATCGCCGATCATGTTCGATAATCCACCGAACCTGCACCTATATCACCTTTTTATCATGAACTTGGGGGCTTGGACACTAAAACATTAGGTGATAAGTATCTCCATGCAGTAATCTGTCGAATGGGTCGGCAACACCGCTTTTGACTGCCTGTTTAGTTATTTTTCTCCATTATTTTACATTGTTAAGTATTTCTCTTTCATGTGCTTTTATTCTCATTATTAGCATAAAATATACAAATTAATCAACATATGAAGCATAACAACACATCGAGGACAATATTTTATTACATTCTACGCTCTATATGAGTCTAAATTATGGACTCACCAACACCCCCAACTTGAACTTTTGCTTACCCTCTATAAAATCAAATACCAATTATTCCAAAGCTTAATGCTTGTAAATAGGATCACAAGGAGTAGCATATACTGTCCCCCCCCCCCTTTGTCGTCAATTGTCAAAGCTTTCACAAACCACTTACGCAATTGTGAAACCTCAAGAGATGACTAAAACCTGGTCAAAACATAGCTATGCTCACAATTGCTCAGGTGGCTGCTAAAAAACATCATCACTTTCCCTATCAACAAAGAAGGTTTTCACTTACTAGATTAGGATATTTATTCCAAGGATCTAGTCAACACTCGCGCTCACAAATGAGAAATGACATGCATGTTTCAACCCATAAGCTTGCCCTTATTCTCAATCGATGTTCTCTCGATTTCATCCGGACTAGGATCATAAAGGACTTTGTTAGGATTGTATTGTAGGCTTAAGGATGAGTAGGATAGCATATGGGTAATAGTGGCTCATCCCTCCTTGAACTTTACCCACACTCTTTTCTTTCATGACTTCCTCTTATCCAACTTCCTTTTCTTTTCCAATTGACATCTTTTTGCTTTTGATTCTCAATCCTAGGTATCCCCATTGTACTTCTTCAACAAATTTGAAGGATTGTCTTTTTCAAGCACATGCTTTTCATTTCATCATTTTTCAATATCTTTTCTCTTTTTCTTTTTCATCACACAAGGACTCCTCCACTACTTTTTTTCCTTTGTTTACTCAACTTCCAAATGGGGGACACCTCTCATTTACCAACACCCCCAACTTTGACCTTTGTCCACTACTTTCTCTAACTTAAACTCAAGGAGAAAATGGTGAAAACAAAAAGGGATTATCTTTCCAAATAAAGGTCAAGGCTGCATGGTTTCCACAAAAATGATCAAGGCTCGAAGGGGCTCACTAAGGATTCAAATTAATGTTAATGGAGGCTTATATGGTCAAAGAGGACTCAAAAGAAACCAAATAAGGCCTAAGGTCATCTTCCTAATTTGGATTCAACCAAATTACACCTCAAAATAAACCAGGCAAATTCTAGGTGTCACACACATGCCTTTCAATAATTTCCTCACCGCACATGGCAAAATGGATCCAAATCTAAACAATGGCTAGGAAACACATACTGATAATTTCACAATCATCACATATCCAAGTTCAATACTCATGTAGTTAACTCAAGATGCAACAAATCCATGCATGTATTATTTTTACAAGAGATAGACTAATTGACAAGTTAGTACATGCTCCTCGTCCATTACATTATCCGATTCAAAGATATTGACGATCAATACCCGGATTGCTAAGGACTAGAGACACGATAAAATGCATTTGCAACAACTTTTCACATATGCATGGGTTTGCCAAAATTAACTCAAGGACATCATCAACACCATTTACAATTATCAATCAAAACAAAAATAAAATTAAAAGAAACTACTATTAATTACAATCTAAAATAAAGGAATAATTACAGACCAAAAGTAAAGATTGATTTAATTACACTTTAACAAAAACCAATTGTCACGATGTAATGACCTGATTGTTTATTTTTTAGCTTATTTGTAGAAATTATTATTTTTTTCCCTTTCGTAAGTTGCTTTGGACCTATTTTGAACTATCTGTATTGTGGGAACTGAAATCCCGTATTTTAAAAGTGGAAAATATAAGTTTCGACACTTTTGAAAGTTTAAGTTATAAAAAGATGAGTATTTATACCATTCTGAGTTTTAGGTGTCAGATCAAAAATACACCAATTCCATTAGCTCTAAAACGTCGAAACTAGTCTAGAAAAAGTTGCATGACTGAATTCGGAGTTAAAATGAAGATTTTGGACTCTAATTTGTATTTTTAGTTGTTTTAGGAGCCAAAGTTTGACTTTTGTCAACATTCGGAGTTCAGAAACTCGGATTAAAATTCTGATAGTTCCAGATGTTTTGGATGGTGAAACTAACACTAAAAATGATCTCATCATAATTTTTGGATTTTTCGACGGCAGTTTTGATATTTTGAGTTTAAAACTAGTTTATTTGAGTTGCACCAATAATTGTGTAAAGGAGACCTCGAAATCAAATTTTGATTATTCTATTGAGCTCGGATCATCATTTCTAGTATGAATACATGTATGGTTTGTGAAATTTGGATTCTGGATGAATTCTGAGGGTTTGTATCTAGATTTGCAATAGCGGATATATCTAGTTTCTGCTGCAGGACCTACTCTTCTCAGTGTTCAAGCCAAATCCTCTGCATTTGCGAAGGGTTTTTTATGTCATTCTCTTCTCCACATTTATGGAGGTATAGTGTCGTTCCACTCTACGTTCGCGGAGCGTTTTTTGCCTGTAACAGTATTAATTTCATAAAATCACCATTTTCAACCTTTTTTAATATTTTAAGCTTTGAGAGGCGAACTTTGACGAGATTTTTTGTGGAATTCTTTCGGTTAAGTATTTGTGTCACCATTTTGATTAATTTTCATGACTTTTATCTTGATTTTGGCTTGAATTTCATGATTTTGGATATTTAAAATTGGAGAGTTTTAGTCTATGATTTGGAAACTTTAATTGATGATTTCTCCTTCGACTTGAACTCGATTTTAGTGGATTTTTTACCCCACAAACTCCTTTTCTCGTATAGAATCATAATTTCTAGTCAAGTTTCAGATTCAGAAATTTTAAAATTTTGCCCTAATTTTGATCTTTTTGCCCCTAAGTCTAATTCGTGTAAATATGGGTATCAAATTTTATCTTTTGATGTGTAGTATCTATTTTTTATAGAGATTGGTTGATTTGGTGACTGTTTGGAGGCTTGAGTTGATTGAAAGCTTGTCCGAGTATAATTTTAGCATCGAGGTAGGTTCGGCTAATCGTTTTTGGATTGGATTTGAGTTATTGGATATGTTTATGTGATGATTGCAAGATATAGAATGTCTCTTGAGTAATTGCACTGATATGATAATGTTTTGAGGAAAATAAGATATCAGTTATATTGGAATATGAGTAAATTGTGACTCAGTTTTGAGATGTTATTGTAATTATATGAGACTTGTGATATTATTTGGAAGGTTTTATGGACATTTTGTGGTAATTGAGATATTTTTGGGGACCATGTGTATATCTTGGGACGTGTGAGATTTGGCATCTTCGGAACACTTGACTATTAATAAAATATGATGATTTGAGACTTGATGATGATCCATGGTACCAGTGGTGACAGTTGGTGTTATTGCCTTGATTCTATGATGGTGATTCACTGGTATTCTTATCACGATGTTATTATATACCTTGATTTGTGTCATTGGCATACATTCATCTTATATTATATTTGTACCATCCCATGACCACGCTGAGATGGCAAGGTCATAGTAGACTTTTATGCATATTTTAGGACTTATGATGTCTTGTGAGATCGGTATATTCGGTTATTGGAGAATTGTGGTAATTTGAGACTTATTGATGGCTTGTGGGACCAGTTAAGACATTTGGGATGCCCCTTCTGATCCTACGAGAATTATTTATTGACTATCTCATTATTTTGTTGTTATACATATTGACTTGTGGCATTGGCATGCATACACTTCATGTGCATTTGTACCACCATGTGACTATGTTGAGGTAGAAAGGTTGAGATACTATACCACTTTCTATAAAAAAACCCTGCCTACATTGAGGTAGCAAGGGTGAGATGTACCACTTTCTGAGATATTGTAGCACATTTCTATAAAACCCCCTGCCTACGCTGAGATAGCAAGGGAGGGATTGTACCATTTTTTACACCTCTTCACCACGTTGAGATGGCAAGGTTGAGATATTGTGACACCTCTTGATCACGATGAGGTGACAAGGTTGAGAGATTTTAGTATATGGTCTGACGAGACCCTCATGGGTTCTACCTGGTAGCTTTAGCTTGGTAGATGTATACACCAGCCCGAGAGGGTTATGATTTTGCCCTTGCATCATTTTCATACATTACATTACATTGTATCATGGAGATTTACTGCTATCTTGTTCTATCTGTATATATATATATATTTGTATTGTACACTAACCCTTTTAATGTAGGTGATAGGTTTCTTCGTTATTACATACTTGTGCAGTTTCTTTTACCCAATCGGTTGAACCTACTGGGTATATTTTGGTGTGCTCACCCCTACTTTGTTTCCTCCCTGCAGATCAAGCATAGGGACCTCCATAGGGTAGTTGATATTATTCGATCAGAGACCTTCTTCACTACCAGATCCAGCTGTGAATCTCAGATTTTGTGTCGCTGTTATTTCTCTGAGACTTCCTTTTTGTTGACTTTTGTACTAGACTATGTATTTTTTTATTCATACAGCTTTGTATTTTCATTTGAGACAGTTGTATTTACTCATTCGTACTACTTTAGATGCTCTTGTACTCATGACTCTAGGTTTTGAGATTTTGTATTAAATATTGTGGTTGTTTCTGCTTTACTTTATTCTTTTTAGTCGTGATCCAATTTTGGGTCGTGACACACAACATAATAGAGAACATGAATGCTCATCCCTTCCAATAAAATAAATATAACCCTCAATGTAGAAGAACAATAACAAATAAAATGCAAAATGAAGGAGTAAGATAAAGAATTTCCCTAATCGCTCGGCATTTCTCTAAGGTTGGGACTAAAGGAAGCTCAGTTGCACCGGGTTACCCTGGTCATGGATATACTCTGGTATGGGTCTCTTGTAATAGCTACAAGGATGGTTTCATGTGTCCTACCGAACTTTCTTTCCCTTCTTTCCTTGTTCTTTGCCCTCCTGGCTTCAAATTAGTCGAATAAGGTCTTCTCTCTAGCCTTCTCAGCCTTTGATTTGTGAGTATCCTCCATGGCCTCATGTTTGTTCTTGAAAATATTACCCTTCACCTACATGTACATGTGAGGGTGTATGTTTTGTTTTGAGTTGGCCATGGAGATTTTGTTTTCGGGTGGCCACTTGAGGTTATATGCCACCCCTCCCACTCGCTCAAGGATCTCAAAAGGGTCAATATACCTAGGGCTGAGATAGCCCATTTTCTTCCCAAATCACATCACACCCTTCATCATTGAAGGCTTCAATTGTATATGCCCTGTCTAGAAAAGCTAGTCAAAAGGTAAGAACGAGGATAAAGAAAGACACTTCAGAAAAGCTCTTGGAAAATGGGATCATTTTTCTAGTTGAACAAGTTCGATGGATCGCCAAACACATTCAGTGGTCAAAATAAGATCTCAACAGCAATCAAAGTCTAGGAGCACTGTCACATTCGGCGACAGGTGTAAGCAATCGGCGATCCGTTGAATAGATTAGGCAGTTAATGATGTCATCGCCGAATATGACAGTCATAAGATTAAAAGTATTCTAAGAAAGGAAACGTATGTGACCTTTCGGCGCATCATCAAGTCAATTTCAGTGGTCAGAATAACCTTCGCCGACTTCGATTAGTAGTGAAAATACCCCCAAAACTTCACATTTTTATGCTTCAATCAATAAAGGAAGGAGAATTCCACAACACATGTCTAACCTCACATTAACAATCATATTTCACAGATGAATTTCTACCTAGCATTCAGACCATACATACAATTTTGGTCAAATGATGACTTTACCCTTAAGAGAGACATCACCCCTTTATCATCGGGTAACTTCAAGTCGCTAGGAATAAATCGTGGTTTACTAAAACATCACACATAGCACATAAATAAATCAAGGCCATAGACATGCATTCCAACTACTTATCAAACACAAAGCTTTCAGGTCCACTCATAATGACACACAACAGACATTAAAGCACGGTTGCACATAATACAACTTCACTCAATAACCTGCACTATAATCATTTTACATCACCAAGATCTCATGATGAAATATTTTCAATCAAAAATCTATGAAAATCAAAGATCCTAAATAACCTAGAACATTCATTCCCTAGGGTCAACACATATCATCCAAACAATCATCATCAAGATTCTTCAAAGATTCATCAAAATTTTCTAAGTTAATGAGATGCTGAAATCAATCTTCAAGCATTAACAGGTTCCAGAATATCACCAAATGAAAATAGGGTCAGAAATTTCTAGAAGAATCATATGGGCTAATAAAGATGAAGAAATTGAGCATGTTGAAAGTAATGTCATCAATCCCAAAGAAAAGTAATCAAAAAGAAAATCTATGGGTGTATGGTGTGATCTAGAAGGGTTGTAGATGAAGAGTTAGAAAGAAACGTAGGAAAGCATTTAAAGAAGTGGGTCGGTGGGGTGGTTCACTTTGGCGGTACATAGTTACACCACCGAACACATTTGGAGATGTGCCAATTATGTTCAAGACCACATTTTCTTATAGTATTTAAAGCTTCACCATTGAACTAAAGGGCGGAGAAATTATGCACCACAAGATTCACTCGGCAATCCGCCGAGTTGCAACGTTGACCGCCAAAATTTACAACACTTAAGGGTCATCAACTATCCCAAAGTGTAGTTAAAATGGGGTTGCTATTTCATTTCAGTGATACGTCAAATTGCAATGGAGACCGCCAAAATTAACAGCACCTAAAGGGCCACCAGCTGACCCAAAAGGCAGGCAAATTGACAGTCGCCGTTTTGCTGTGGTGATATGTCGAATTGAACTTTAGACCACCAAATTTAATAGCAAATCAAAGAAAATTTGATGAACTATGAGTCAGTCAAAGTTAGGGTAGCCAAACCCAATCGGTGAACCATTGAACTATTTATGTCGTTGTCCTTATGCTTTCTCCTTCATATTTCAACATAGACACTTGCAACCATCAACACACGTTATTTCAAATCCACTAACACTTGGGTTGCCTCCCAAGAAGCACCTGAGTTTATATTGTGGCACGATGGTGTTTGCTACAAATCAAGCCTCATCCACATACATGACATCAACCACCCAAACACTCAGTGTTTTGCCATAGTACTTTTTCAATCTTTGCCCATTTGCCTTGAATCTTTCCCCTTCCTGGCTTTCAACCTCAATAACAGTGTTTACAAGCACCTCGATGACTTTAAAAGGGTCCAAACCACTTAGACTTGAGTTTACCCAAAAACAATCATATTCTCGAGTTAAACAACATCACCAGGTCTCCCACATTCAGTTTCCTCTTAAAAAATTTCAAGTCATGCTATCTCTTTATCTTTTCCATGTACAAAGTAGAGCTCTCATATGCTTTCAACCTAAACTCATCAAGCAAGTCAAGTTGGGTGAGTCGAGCATCAACGGCTTCATCATGTTTGATTCAACCTCTTTAGAGCCCACAAGGCTATATGCTCAAGTTCCACTGGTAGGTGGCAAGTCTTACCAAATACAAGTTGATATGACGACATCTCTATGGGAAATTTACATGTAGTATAGTAAGCCCACAAGGCATCATCAAGTTTGCTAGCCCAATTACTTCAGCTCCCGTAACTATCTTGGCAAGAATCATCTTGATCTCCCTATTTGATGCTTCAATTTGTCCATTTTCTTGGGATTGATACGGGGTTGTCACTTGATGCTTCACTTTGTACTTTCTCAATAACCCCCCAAACATTCTATTATAGAAATGAGATGCAACATCAGCTATAATATCCCAAGGAGTGCCAAATCGGGTAAGGATATTTCTTTTCAAGAATTGGACAACTCTTTTACCATCATTAGATGGCAAGGCAATAGCTTCCACTTACTTTTACACGTAGTCTACAGCTAACAAGATATATTTGTTCCTAAATGAACTCACAAAAATGGACCCATAAAGTCTACCCTCTACACATCAAATATCTCGAGCTAAAGGATCGAGGTAAGGGGAAACTCATGTCACTTAGAAATATTACCTTACAGTTGGACCTCTAACAAGCTTTAGCAAATTTGTGAGCATCCCTATGAAGATTTGGCCAGTAATAACCACTTTGAAGGACTTTTGAAGTTGTATGGATTCCTCTGTGATGGCCCCCAACTGGTGAAGAGTGACACTCTTCTATTATGGCTTCTATAGAAGACTTCATCATGCATCTATGAATCATATCATCATCACATTCTTTGAAGAGGTATGGTCAATCCCAAAAGTATTTCTTTGCATCAAATAGGAACTTTCGTCCTTTGGTGATGGTTATAATAATCCAGCAATATCCTGCATACCAAGTAGTTAGCAAAGTTGGCATACTAAGGTACAATTATTGTTGTCACCATCATCATAGCTTCATCCGAGAAGATATCAAGGATGTCCCCTTCCTCAACGCTCGAACTATCGGGCTTGAGTCGATATAAATGATTAGCTACTTGGGATTCATACCCCCATTTTATCTTTTGCTTCGAAGCAGAATTCCTATACCAGCAATACCCATCGAATGAGTCTTGGCTTAGCATTGTTTTGCCATGAGGTAACGAAGAGTGGTATGGTCAGTGTGTACAATAACTTTCGTGCCTAGTACATAGGCCCAAAACTTCTCAAATGCATGTGCCACTGCCAATAGCTCTTGTTTGGTTATCATATAATTATTTTGGGAAGCATTCAAGGTCTTGCTCGCATAATAGATGGGGTGAAAGAGCTTCTCTATTCTCTGACCCAACATAGACCCTAAGGACACTCCACTCGCATCACACATAACTTTAAATAGATGGGACTAATCAAGGGATAGTATTAAGGGAGCCTCAATCAATTTTGGTTTAAGGCCCTCATACATGCTGCATTAAACAAAAAAGAGGAGTCATTTTCCAATAACTTACACAACGCGCTGGAAACATTTGTGAAGTCCTTGATGAACCACTGGTAGAAACCGGTATGCCCTAGAAAACTCCTCACTCCATCGATTGAGATAGGAGGTGAGAGGCTTGTGATTACATCCAATTTGTCCTGATCAACTTGCAAACCATTTCCTGAAATTTTAAGCCCAAAGGCAATCCCTTCTTTCATCATAAAATGGCACTTCTCCCAGTTAAGTACCAAATTCATCTTGACACAATGCTGCAATACTTTCTCAAGATGAGCCAAACAATATTCAAATGTATCTTATACCATCGAGAAGTCATCCAAGAAAACTACATAGATTCCTTTACCATGTCAGTGAAAATAGATAACATACATCTCTAGGAAGTCGCCAGTGCATTACAAAATCGAAAGGGCATCCTCTTGAAGGCAAAAGTTTCATAGGGGCAGGTGAAGGTGGTTTTATCTTGGTCCTCCAAGGCAATCGATACCTGATTGTACCTGGAGTAGCCATCAAGGAAACAGTACCATCCTCTACCCCCTAGCCTATCCAACATCTGATTTATAAATGGTAAATAAAAGTGATTATTTTCTTTATAAGCATTCAGTTTCCTGTAATCCATGCATATACTCCATCCGTTAAACTGGTCTCTTAAAAACCATTCCACCTTTCTCATTTTGGCACCACTATTATACCACCCTTCTTGGACACACACTAAATTGGACTTACCCGATTATTATCCGCAATTAGGAAAATCACACCCGAATCTAACCACTTGATTATCTCCTTCTTTACAACCTCCTGCATAGAAGGGTTAAGCCACCTTTAGTGCTCCATTATTGGTTTGTAATTTTCTACCAGCTTGATCTTGTGAATACAAATTTCCAAAGGAATTCCCACAATGTCGGATATGGTCCATCCAATGGATTTCACATATTTTTTAAGCACTTCTACAAGAGTCTTGGTTTTCCCCTCTTGGAACTCAGCTACTACTATGACTGGCAGGGTATTATCCATGTCCAAAAAGGCATATTTAAGATGACTTGGAAGCTTTTTTAATTTAAGATTTGATGGTGTATCAATAGAAGGCTTTGCCGACTGAGTACCATGATTCTTCAAATCAATATCAAGCTTGGTTAGAGCCCTTACATAACTACCAGCCCCTATTAGAGCAGAAACTACTCATTGAAAATCACCAATGTCGTCCTCATCATAATTCAACAAGATTTCAGCCAAAGACTCACCATCCGAGTATGCTAGATCACCTGTACTTTTCACAGCTTGATCAACCACATCAATAATAGCATTCACTTGGAAGTCACAAGGCCTCTTCACCGTCTCACAAATATTAAAGCTTACCTCCTCATCATTCACTCGAAATTACAAGTCGCCCCTCTCCATATCCACTAGGGCCCTACCGGTGGCCAAAAATGGTCTACCGAGTATGATAAGTACCTCAACATTCATATCGCAATCTAAGACTACAAAATTGGCCAAAAAGATAAAGTTATCCACTCTTACCAACATGTTACATAATATTTCAATTAGTCTTTTAAAAGACCGATCAACCATAACCAATTTCTTTGATGTCGGAGATAGTGTCAAGACCTAATTTTTCAAAAACAACCAAAGGCATAAGATTTATTTTTGCTCCCAAATCGTACAGGGCCTTGCCAAACTTGAACACCCAAATAGTACATGGAATGATAAACACACCAGGGTCCTCTTTGTTTACCACTAATTTGTTAGTTACAATCACACTACAATGGTGTGATATCTCAATCATCTCACATTCTAAGTCTCTCTTCTTGATTACAAGCTCCTTTATGAATTTTGCATAAGCAAGCATCTAAACAAGAGCTTCGACCAATGGTACATTGATAGAAAGGGAATTGAACATGCAGAGAAATTTTTGGAACTTAGTGTCTTCATCCTTCGTTTTCATCCTTTGAGGAAATGGAAGGTCAATCTTTACCTAAGAAACCTTTAATTTAGAGGAAGAAGCAAAATTTTTTGGGGGCCTGCTTTTAGCTTTATTCGGATCACGCCTAACTTTTTCAGTGCCATTACTTCTGATATTGCCAAGAGTGTTGCCATCCTCATTCATATTTGCATCACCCTCTTCTACCAGTTTTTTGTTCCCTCCAAATAAAGGAGTCTTGGTTGCCTCATTTGGCTCAACAATTTTACCATTACGTGTTATAATGGTCATATACTGTTGGTTGGCATTTTTTTATTGGTTATTGAGATAAGCTGAGATTGCTCCAACTTGTGTTTCCAATTTCTTGAAGGAATTCGAATAGGACACTACCATTTGACTCAGATGGGAGAAACTCGATTTCATTCAATTCAACACTATATTTGAGCTTCAACTTTGGTCAAAGTTCTTGTAAGCATATCTTCGGTTCAAAAACTTTCCAGATTCACAACCGGCTCATTGGGTATCAACCTATCATGAGATAGAATGTAATGGTATCTTGCACCATCCTTCTTTCTCCACCTTCTAATTGGTCTTGCCAATTTCTATCTCTCCAGCCACCACCGTTATTCCAACCTTGATTTACAGGTGGCCTTGGAAAGGCTGGCCGAGAACCCATGACCTGATTTCCCATATAGTGCACCTTCTCACTATAACCACCATCTGTAAGACATATCACCAACAGTACCAATAGTATTCATACTTTTTTACCACCACCCATTACATGTTTGGTCAAGAGATCCAATTGAGTTAACATTTTGTTCATGTTTTCATATCTCTCTTAATCTTTGGCTAATTGTTCCTTGGATGGTCCCCTTTGAGTAGAAGAAATGAGGTCATCTCGGGTATACCAAATCCTATTTACCTTGGTCATATCATCTAACAACTCAGAAGCAGCAGCAAACATTTGTTTCATGATTCTTCCTCTTACCAGTTGATCGGCTATACCTTTATTCACAACACCAAAACTCACATAGAAGTATTTCAATAAAATATAGTTTGGAACTCCATGGTTGGGACATTGAAGCAACAATTTTCAGAACCTCAACTACGTTTCATGTAGAGGTTCACCTTCAATTCTCTTAAAGTTCTCAATACTTCTCCAAAGTTTCACCATCTTTGATAGAGGAAAGAATCTTTCAAGGAATGCATCAAGCAATTCCTCCAAAGATGTGATAGAATCATACAATAATTTTGCCAACCATCTCACGGCTTCTCCGATTATGAAAAATGGAAATAGTCTTAGCTGAATTGCCTCTTATGTCACACCTCAAAAGTTGAATGATGAGCAAACATCCACAGAGTTGCAGATGTGCTCATGTGGGTCTTTAAAGCTTGACCTCCAAACAGCCCCTTCAGTTGGAACAACTGAAACATTATGCTCGCGACATGGAACATAACATTCCCTGTTAGTAGAGGCAACCTGATTACTCCGGTGTTGCTCGCCTGATCCCAGTCAACATCTTGAAAGTTATTTAGATCCCCGACATTGTCACCATTCACACATTTGGATTCATCCATATCTTTTCCTAAATAAAACCAACATAAACAAAAAAAGTTGCTATAAGAAAATTCAAAGGCGCCATTTTTTATGTTTCAAGCACACCTCACTTTTGGAGAATGTGGAAGATCATTATCCGCATAATAATCCAACAATGAGTTGGGGTCGAAACCCACAGGAAATGGGCGTTTGAGTAATGAAGTATCGAACTCAGCAATTGTAGTATTAAAATGGGGGATTGTGAGTAAATTAAAACTAGAATTCAACTACAAACAATTATAAAATTTTATTTAAACAACCAATTGAGAGAGATTGTCGGGGATGTGTCAATATGGGGCGAGATCTATGTATATGAGTCTAGATACTTGACCATTTGAGTTAATTTTACGTGAGTAAGCTAGAATTGCTTGTAATCGCTACTTCGGATCTAACAATAATGGTGTCTGACATGAACTAATTATAGCTTCACATGTGAATCACTATAGGACACACCTATCCTAAGGAATTATCAATAAACCTTCTATTACTTTAACCAGTGAACCCATTATGGCATTCGACTGAATCCCTAAAATATTTCAAGCTATCACACCTATTTCCTACTACAATCACTTAAATTAATGCAATAATTGAAGATCAAAAGATAACCCAGAATTTGCAACCTCAAGATTATAAGTGATATATTGCAATAAGCATGAACTAACTTAAATTAACAGCAAAACATTCAAATCAGATTAGACCCATAATGTAAGTCAAGCACCTATGTCCATCCCCCCCCCCTCCAGAATTGGTGTTTTAGATACACATGATTAAAAGCAACAACTTAATACCAAATTATGTTGCCATAGATGTGTATAAAAAGAATTACAAAGAGAAAAGTTGGAATTTCGTCTCCTAATCCCTAGAATTCTTCTCCCAAAGCTTGAAGATCAAAACCCTTGTACTTGTTCTACAAGAAATTTCCGTGTACTCTCTCTTTTCTCACAATATGGTCTTCTAGAATAATCAAAATTTTAGCATATGTGTAAGATGATGTACAATTTCTATTTATACTCATGCATAATTTTTTTATCTTAACACATATTTACACCATTCGGCAGTCAAAGTTGATCATTGTCGAGCACTTTAATGATACATCGAATATGCACTTGATTGCCTTTTAATGCACCGGTTGAAAGCTTTAGTCTCTGCAATTTTCGGTGATACAATTGTTCATCGCCAATCATGTTCGATGATCCACCGAACCTACACCTATATCGTCTTTTTGTCACAAACTTAGGGGCTTAAACACTACAATATTAGGCGATTGGTGACGCCATTCGGCGATCCACCGAATGGGTTGGCGACATCGCTTTTGACTACCTTTTTAGTCATTTTTGCTTTTTTATCTTTCATTGTTGAGTATTTCCCTTTCATGTGCTTTTATCCTTATTCCTGGCATAAAATATACAAATTAATCAATATATGAAGCATAATAGCATATCAAGGATAATATTTTCTTACATTCTAAGCTCTACATAAGTCCAAATTATAGACTCATCATCCTATTCTAATCTCAAGAGTGAGGGACTTCACTAGAATAAATCCTCCAAAGTTCCATGGCTCTAAGGTGGAGGAAGACTCTCAAGAATGTATTGATGAAGTGTGCAAGGTTCGAGCTATAATGGGGGTAAGCTCAGAGGAGAAAGCAGAACTTGTGGCCTATAAATTCAAAGTCCTTGCACAAATATGGTTCACCCAATGAAAGATAGAGACTGTGGATGATGAGCCCATCCCATGGGAGGAATTCAAGGCGCCCTTACTTAACCACTTCTTTCCCATTGAACTAAGGGAAGGACAGATGATGGAATTTATGAACCTCAAACAAGGCTCCATGAGTGTGAGGGAGTATTCCCACAAATTTAATAAGCTCTCAAAGAATGCTCCTTACTTGGTTGCCGATTCTCAAGCAAGGATGAATAAATTTATGTCGGGAGTGTTCGAATTGGTCAATGAAGAGTGCCACACCATCATGCTCATTGGGGAGATAGACTTGTCTCAGCTCATGACATATGCCTATAAACTTAAAGAAGAGAAGCTTAAGAAGAGAAATGGTGGAGAGTCTAAGAGGGCTCATTATGAAGGTGGATTCCAAGGTTCTAGGGGTGGTAGAGGTAGTTGCTTCTATTAAGACCACAAGTTTCAAGTCAAAGAGTCATCAAATCTCTAAATCAAGGGTTCATTAATGATATGGTGCCCAACCCCAAAGCTCAAAGTGGAAATCGTGGACCAATACTTCCTAAGTATGGAAAGTGTGGAAAGAACCATGGTGGTAGGTACTATTGAGATATGGGTTGTGGCAAGATGGGCCACAAGATTATAGATTATCCAATTCTCAAAAGAAAGAGAGAGATAGTCGTCCTTAAGGACATGGTTCCCACAGAGGTCAAGGGGTACAAGGTGGCCAACAAGGACATGCTCCACGTTATAACTGGTTTTATGATCTTCAAGGGAGGCAAGGGGTGGATGAGGCACCCCATGTTGTCACTGGTATGTTAAAGGTTTATGATTATGATGTGTATGTTTTATTAGATATGGGTGTCACTCTATCTTTCGTTACCCCCATTTATTGCTAATAGGCTTAATGTATGACCTGAATTACTTTTGTGAAGTCCTTTTGGTGTCTACCACCATTGGTGAGTCTATTGTTGCTAGAAGAGTCTATGGGGGTTGCTTTGTGTCCATATTGCATAAAGTCTTGCCTTGTAATTTTGTTAAACTTGACATGGTAGATTTTGATATTATTCTTGAGATGGATTGGCTACATACACATCATACTTTCATTGATTGTAGGACCCGTAAAATTAGGTTTCAATTTCTTAATGAACCCATCCTTGAGTGGGAAAGTCATGATGTGGTGGTTAAGGATAGGTTCATTTCTTGTATTAAGGCTCGAGAATTAATTGCTAAGGATTGCATTTATCATCTTGTAAGGGCGAGAGAATGTGATATTCCTAAGATGACCTTCCAGATAAGGTTTGCGCATTTTAAGTTTATGGTGATGTCTTTTTACCTAACTAATGCTCTGGAAATATTTATGGACCTCATGAATAGAGTCTTTAAACCCCACCTTGATATGTTGTTGTGGTGTTTATTGATGAAATCTTGATTTATTCTCGGAGTTAGAATGAGCATGTGAGGCATTTAAGGGTAGTAGTTCAAACCTTGAGAGAAGAAAAGTTGTTTGCCAAGTTTGAAAAATGTGAATTTTGATTGAAAGAGATGGGATTCATTAGGAATATGGTGTCGGGTGAAGGAGTCAAAGTGGATCCTAAGAAAAGGGATGTTCATCGATTGGCTAGGTTGGGAGTTAAGTTTGATGAAGTCGAAGATAGAGAGGTATGGTGGTTCTAGATGGTTCCAAATCTTCCTTGGTTGAAGAGGTCAAATCCAAGCAAGACCTTGATCCTTCCTTAGTTGAATTGAAAGTATTGGTAAAAAAAGCGTAAAATAGAGGTTTTCTCTCAAGGGGGAGATAATATCCTTAGGCATCAAGATGGGTTGTGTGTGGCAAACATTGACGTGTTGAGATACTTGATTTTGAAAGAGGCTCATAACTCATCCTATTTCATTCACCTTGATTCTACAAAGATGTATAGAAATTTGAGGGAAGTATATTGATGGGGTGGTTAGAAGTGGGGGAGACGGCATTGATAGGTCTGAACTTGGTTTTGGAAGCTTTGAGAAGGTGAGGATTATAAGGGAGATATTAAAGACGACTCAAAGTCTGCAAAAGTGTTATTCCGATATTAAGAGGAGAGATCTTGAGTTCAAGGTGGATGATTAAGTGTATTTGGAAGTCCTACCCATGAAGGGTGTAGTTCAGTTTGGCAAGAAGAAAAAATTGACCCCCAGGTATGTAGGGCCTTATAAAATCTTAAGACGAATTGGTAAGGTTACTTATGAGTAGGAGTTGTCCATGAAGATCAATATGGTTCATCTGGTCTGTTGTGTCTATATTGAGGAAGTGTGTAGGTGACCCAAGCTCTATTGTGCCTTTGGAGGTGGTGAATATGGAAGAGAACTTGACGTATGAAGAAATTCTTATTGAGATATTGGGTAGACAAGTGAAGATATTGAGGAAAAAAGATGTAGCATCCATTAAAGTCCTTTGGAGGAATCAACAAGTCGAGAGTGTCACTTGGGAAGCGAAAGCAGATACGAAGAAATGATATTCATATCTTTTCCACTCTACTTAAGCCTAAGGTAATGAGTCACTTATGTCTAAGACATTAAATCATGTATTTTATCCCTTTACATCATGTTGCATGCATACATACTCATGGTAACATATTTTGATGGTATTTGATGCATAAGCTTGAAAGTTCATGAAAGTGGTGTTTAAATTGCATTAATGCATTCATGTTGGGCTGAAATTTGGTTATTAACTTTTCTCAAGCGTTTTTCTACCACATTCGAGAATGAATGTTCCCAAGGGGAAAATACTGTAACCCTGAGATCTTAAGCTAAGATCTGAGTCGTTCCTCATACACATATGAGATCAACTTGATGACTTGTGGTCGGATCAATTCTTAGGTATTGAAGTGGATTACATGTGGTTTGGAGTCATAACACATCTCTTACATCGAGCCAAGACCAAAGAATTCCAATCAACTAAGTTTTAGTATGAATTCATATAAGGGTCAACTTTAAATGGTCATATCTCTTAGCAAATAATGAATTAGGTGACTCACTACCTACCTAATTAAATCTCTTTGAATTAGCTTTTCAAGGCATCCGATTTTGCCTTATTTTGAGTTTGGAGTAAAACGTTATGATAATTTTACTGAGGTCTGTCTAGGTTGTCAATAAAGGAGATGGTCAATTCGTCGAATCGTTCTGGAAAGCTTTAGAAACTGTCAAAAAAGGCGGTCTAAAGGTTCCATTCTGCTTACCTCTAAATGGTTTGGCGATGCGATCGATTTTGATGCTAGGACACCTTAAAATGATTTTTTTTACTCTTGATGATATTTTTACATTCCCAAAAGGGGTTTTCAACCCGTTTAACCTAAATAAATTTTCCTAAGCCTATCTTCATGCCCAAATAACCTTCTCCTTCACTCATTCCAATTTTCTCTGTCACAGAAGAAGATCCAAATCCTCCATTGAAGAATAAGCTTCAATTTCTTCCAACCTATTCCTCAAATCCAAGATTCTCTTCAATGTTCTTCTCTATTTGGCTCTAAGGTATAGGGGTTTCTTCATCCATAGGTCCTTCTACCCATGGAGTCCAAAATCCTTTTCAATCCAATCTTTAATTTCAAGGTTTATTTTATTATGAGCATTTCATATTCCTAATTATATGCATGATTCATATTAAAAATTATTATTTATTGATTTAAAAATGCATGAAATGAGTTGATATTTAAGAACCCTTCACATTACTACATTGGATTGATGATTTCTTAAATGGGTCTTGTTAAATCTTACCAAATGTTATATTTTGATTTAAATCATGAATATTATGTTCAAATGAGTATTTATTGTCATCCAATTGCATGAATTGATAGATTATGGAGAATGCTCTATCTTAACATGGGTTATTTAAATTATGGTTTCAAATGATATATTCTCGTGATAAGTACGCAAGTAGATGAATATCAGGAATTATTAAGGGTAATCAAGTATGTTATGATTCCATGGTAATATTATGAAATTTATGAAAGATTATGAAGCCCTTTTTGATGTTATGATTTTGATGAGTTACTCCTATTATGATATTAAGATTTGCAAGTTTATGCATGATATGATTATGATTATGACTTAAGTATTCTGTGGGATGTTGACTTAGCACAGAGAGGATTTTGGTAGGTTTTCATTGTCTCTTAACTACGTTGTCACTGTAGGTTTGTGATTTACCTATTGCATGACTTACCGAAAAGGGTAGGGCTCCCGTAAGGCATATGCAATAATAATAACTGAAAGAGGGGTAGTTCTCATAAGGCTCTTATCATATATTAACCAAAAAAGGTGTAGTTCTCGTAAGTCTCTTATTATATATTAATAGAAAATGGTGTAATTCTCGTAAGGCTCCTATCATATATTAAGTAAAAAGGGTATAGTTCTCGTAAGGCTCTTACCATATATTAATCGAAAAAGATGTAATTCCTGTATGGCATTTATAAATTACTCTCCAAAATGGGTGATGTTCTCTTAAGGTGAGGCTAGTCTACCTTGGCAATGGACTACTCTTTTTTCAATGTGAAGGCAACATTGTGATTCCATGTAGTAGCTCGCATGGTATTAATGTCGGTTATGGTCTCTTCCCACATATGTATGCTATGTTATGAGATTACGGTTGCGTTTCATGCATGTTTTGACTAAGGAATTGATCATTCATACCATATTGAGATTATTTACTTTGTACATGATTATGTATCGTGTCTATTATGGCTTATGATTCTTTTGTTGCATTGCATCCCGCATACTTAGTAAATTTCAAGTACTAACACATACATTTTGCCTACATGATCTAACCATGTAGGGATTGGAGCTCCTATTCATCCACCTCCTCGTATGTAGTACGTCTACTTGAAGATTTGCTTATGATGAGTCCTCCAATCCAAGGATAACATGCATTCTCTACCTTGCTTATGATAAGACTTTGCTACTTTGATATTTACTTTTAAGGGTGAGCTCGTACATGGCTTGGCCCTTGTCTGATTTATGACTTAAAGGTATTGTTGGATAATGTGTTATGTATGACTCATGCGATGCTTATGTATTTATGGATACTTTTCCTTAGTCTTTATCCCATGTTATATTGTTTCTTATGGTGTATTGGCAAGAAAGTGAAATTTCCTGGTTTGTACTTCCCATAACGTGTGTCCCATATCCCCTTTCTTTTAGATTTACTTGATGTGATTGAATGGTAGAAATTTCTAATCCCTTGTTCCCATAGAGTGCGTCCCAAATCCCCTTAGTACTAATTATTGATGATTGATCCATACTTTCTAACCAAGGATGTGCTTAAGTATGCTATAAGGCTTGTTTGGGGTATCTTCGGGTTTTCCATTTGCCATGTCACACCTAGGCCCTAGGCTTAAATCGTGACAGATTTACAAGTTGGTGAAAGGATTTGCTTATGTATCAAGTGGCCTAATTTAGAATATTATTGATAATGCTAGGATGATTGAGAGTATCAAATATGCTAGATAGGGTGACGTCAATGTTTCGTCATCAGGGTCAGTTTGTTGGTCATCCACATAGAGATAGAGAGTATTTGAGTTCAGGGAGATGTGTGGACACTTCAAATTATCCTTTATAAAGGTTTTGACCCCTGAGGCTACTTAATGTAGGATAAGGATGGTGTGGCAACAATTGAGATCAGAACTTCTATTATAGGGTTATTGTATGACTACTATAGCAGTATCTATATTTACTTGGATTAGGTTATAGGCTATGTTACTTCTACTACTGATTTGTTTGCAAAGGGGTGCACATTATTGTATTGGAGGTAAGGCTAATTCGCTAGTGTATGGCAGTTATTTAATGGGCGAAAAAATGTGAAGTTTTGGGTGCAACCTCCTTGGTGGGTATGATGTGTCCTAGCGGTAGATCTTGTAGGGATTTTGACATGCTACTAACAATATATGAGGACAGAAACATTGATTGTCAAGTGTGGATACTAACTACTAAGGAGATATTAGTTGTTCCACCTACTCAGGTAAAAAGGTTTGATATTACAGTCACATTTAGGAAAAATACTTAGTGTACTATGTATGCTTGGGGTAAGGATTTATTATAAGAAAAAGTATAGTGATAGATCATAGTATGGAGTTCATGTGTTTAAGTGTGAACTTTATTTCAAAAATCTATATGGGGATGGATGATTTTGTTATAAGCCAGAACAAGTAGATTGTTATTGAGGTAGTGAGCCTAAGGATTAAGGAGGTTTTCGATGGGTTTACTTATGTGAAATTGAGTATGCTATTTAGAACACGCATGTAAGAATTGGCTAGATCATTGAATTTTATTGGTATATCTTGAGTTTGAAGTATCTTATCAATCATAAGATCAGTTTTGCAAGGTGATGTGCCTTTATTTACATTGTTCAAGTTATGATAATTGGGTCACAGGTGCATCAGATAGGTTAAAAATTATGGAATAAGATTTGATAAAGAAATCTATAGATGTTTAACTTAAATACAAGAAAGAGGTTCTTTTATGGTTTCAAAGTTTGGTAACTCGTACGGCTAGAGTTTCTATAAAATGTGATGAGATCAATGAAAAAGTGATTGATGAAACTAAGATATGTAATTTCCAAGAATCTTCCAGGTATGAGTTAGTGTTGATTGAAAAAGGGATTGGTGTATGTGGTGCAAACCAAAATTTAGATTATCATTGTAAGTTTATATTTATGGTAGTCAGATTCGTCAAGGTATTGATTAGAAAGGTAATAAAGATGGTCGGATTTATTAATTATTGAGCATTTGGAAGACTTTTGTAGGGTTTGGGTTATAAAATTTATTACTTATATCTATGAAATATCTTAATAAAGTTTTCATTTTAAAAGTTGAGTTTAAGTAAAGGGTAATTTGTTGCGAAGTTTTGGGAAAGGAATGATAATGGTAAATAGGCTCAGGAAAAGGATAAGAGATTTGGACATCAAAGAGTTCAGATAATTAAAGTTGGATCATGAGTATGGATTTTTGCTTTAAGTTTATACATGGCAATACAAGGTGGGTAAATTCGGCACAAGTTTATGAAAGGTTATCAATTATTCTTCTGAATATTTAATTTTGATTTGGGTGACAAAAAATGAAGTATGAGAGATTTTGCATTTTAATTTGGATTGGATTGTTCAATCCTTATAGGTGACTTATGGGTGCACTACAGAAAGCACTTAAAGATCTACATGGTCATTGCAAATTTGAGTCGGGTTGATGGTACCTTATTGATGGAAGTCACGTAGACTAATATGATGAACTACATGAATAAATTAGTGGTGGGTAAGGGTTATTCACTTACGGTACACGACACTCTTGGGATGATCAAAGGTTTTTGTGTTTTTGAACAATGGTACGAGTATCTGAATAGAGGTTAAAGCATGGCATGTGCATGGTTGCATGTGATTAAGATTAGTTTTTTATCTTATAGCTATAGTTCATGGGCAAAAATACTATCAGAGTTGAATTAGCATTATCAGCCTTGGATAGGATCAGTTTCTAGTATAGGATGCATAGAAGGCTTGAACAGATAGTAGTATATCGTTTGAAAAAAAGAGAAGTCATAAGTAAGAATTTTGAATAGAGGCAGTGTGATTTTAAAAGAATTTTTATGCTAATAAGATTTTGGAAGAGTGAGAAGAGGATCACTAAGGTCGTTGTATCTTGTTGGCATTGAATTTTTTATTTTAGTGGTCGAATTATGACAAATATGTTGAGTTTGAATGAAGTAGGTATGTTTTAAGGTGTGTTGGTAAATCAAATAAGAGATTGTGTGTAGAGGAATCCATCAAGTGGAACCTGATAATTGAAAATGTTTTTACTATTGGTACTTGCCATGGAGTATTTTGAATAAGATAAAAGAGAATTTTTAGTCATTAGGGTATACTAGTACACTGTAAGTATCTTATCGAGAGTGCTTGTAAGAGATTTATCATGGAAAACTATAGATTCTCAGCAATCGTAGTAATTATCTTATCAATAAGGACTTGTTCCAACTTTATGTGACTGACTTTGAGGACTTTTGGGCCTAGTTCTACCATTTTAAGGCATTGATTACATTTGCAGTTGCTGATCTAGCATTCCACGATGATATTTAGAGATTTTGTTTGCTTGAGTGTATCGTTTACTGGATGATAACTAGATCATCTTTTCTTTAAGGCCAGATAAGTTGGATCTTTCTTTAATGAGTAAGTGTTGTCTAAAGGTCAAGTTGATGCATCTCAAGTACGTGAGAGAACTATGCCAAAGGGATGAAATAAAGGTTACAGTGCATTGTATATTTTAAGTGTTTGATGACCAGTTCAGATTCACTCCCGACTTTAATGGGTAATAGTTCAAAATTATTTTATGGTTATGTGAGAAGGGTGTTCATCTTAGTGACTATGCTATGTTCTAGGGAGTTTCAATTCAAATTGGTTCGTGGCTTAGGAATCACTCTTAGATTGTAAAGATTTATCCATCTTGATTCAATAATTCAAATCTTGTTAAGGTATTTTGATGGTAAGTTTTCAAAATCAAGTTCCCTTTGAAGAAAAATAATGACTTTGGGACTTGTACCTCAAACACTTGTAACGTTGAGTAAGATTAACTCTTTTACCTTATGGTCGATGACAAACATGATTTGGATAATGTAATTACTTTGAAGGTCATTTTTAAAATTTGAAAAAAAATACTATTTTACTCTTCTTATTTGTATCTACGAGTCATATTCAATCAGTTTGTGTGGTTGGATTTGAAGTTTCATTGAAAAGTTGAGCATTATGCGAGTTTTTTTAATTTAAAGACTTAGGTTATTCAAAAAGCAGTTTTTAGTATCAAATTGAGTCACGAATCTTGAAATGGAATTCTATTAGTTTCATCCAGCCCCAAAATGTGAAAATTAGTCTAGGAATGTCGTTGATTTAAGATTTGAGGCAGTTTTATAGATTTGAGGCACTAAGTTGGTGATTTGAGTTAAAATGGGAGAAAGTTTGACTTTGGTCAATATTTTGAGTTTGGATATTCGAATTGAATTTCTGATATTTACGTTGAATTCAGGAGGTGATTTTAGATCTAAGAGAGGCTTCGTCAAAATTTTAGAGTCCCGAGGGTATTTTGATTCTTTTTTAGCCTTAAAGATAGTTTAGGTTGCGACTTATTGAATTTCGGGTCAAGGAAACCTCAGATTCAATTTTCAACGATTCCATTGAATTTAGAGCATCAAATTTAGTAATGTAGCATATGTGATTTGTGTATACAGAGTTCCGAATAAATTTCAAGGATCATTTTTGAGAATTTGGTATTGATTGAAATCCTTGTTGAGGTCTATGTTGTAGGTACCACTTAGCAACACTGCTTAAGCAAATTTCTCATCGCTTAAGTGAAGGAAGCTAGTTGGGCAGGGTCTGCTTAAGCAGACAAGTGACCGCAAAAGCGGTGTCTGCTAAAACGACCCCTTTATTGCTAAAAGCGGCACCCGATTAAGTGTGAAATGTCGCAAAATTGACTCATGGACTGCTTAAGCGGCATTTGAGGCTTGTTTTGAGACCTCATCAATGTGCATTCGAGAACCGTCTCATTTTTATCATTTTTGAATTCTTGGAGCTTGGGAAAGTAATTTGAAAATGAATTTTTCGAGGACATTTGTTGGGCAAGTTTTTTTAACCTGAAAATTTTAATTTCTATTATTATTTTATGATTTCAATTTCAAATTCTTAGTTTTGAACTTCAAATGCCATTTTTTTCAAAAACTTAACCCTTGAATAAATTGATGATTTTGAATCTATATCTTGATCAATTTTCATGAGTTTTTCAACTACGAACTCTTTGTTACTTATAGAATCTCATTTTACATTAAAATTTTAGTTTTATTCTTTTTAGTTTCAAAGTGATTTTTGAAAATTTTACCCCTGATTTTGAAACCTTATAATATGAGTGTCGTTGAGCTTCTCTTGATGAGTTCTTTCGATCTTTTGTAGTGGCTAATCATTTTGGAGGTTTGATTTGAGGACTATTCTACGGTGAAGAGTTTGGGTGCCATTTTCAGCATTCGAGGTAGATCTGGCTATTTCTTGAGATTGGGATTAGGTAATTGATTATCTTCTATCATAGACTATGGTATGAGATCATATCATGATTTGAAATTATGGATTATATTGTGTTGCTTGTGCGGAAGCTCTACTTGCTATTTTGATTATTTTATGAGTATGTATTTTTTTTATTGATGGCGATGAGAGTTTGTAATACTACTTCACTTGTGATATCCGAGAGAGAGGTTACATTGTGATTTATATTATGATTTGAGAAATGAAATACTTTGAGATGAGTTGTGAATTGTGACCTATTTTGAGAAATGATATGCTTTGAGATACGTTATGAATTGTGGCATATTTTGAAAAATGAAATGTTTTGATATGAGTTGTGAATTGTGGTATATTTTGAGGAATAAAAAGGCTTTTCAAATGGTGGATATTTATTTCAAAAGACCTTCTGTCGATTATTTATAAATGAGTGTGTTTATCCTGAACTATTGAGTTTGAGAATTTTGATACTTTAATGTACATGTTAAGATGATTATTACCTTTATACTTGTGTATTGACATGCATACATTTTCATACATCATATCAAGAAACATGGAAAGTTGAGAATTGTGAAATCACCTTTTTGAAAGAAAAAAAATGACACCTTAAAAATTCTTGACCACGAGTTAGATGGCAAGGAGAATGAGATATTGAGATTGTAATTTTATGAGAGAAATTGAAACTTTTTCAAAATTCTTGATCACGAGTTGGGTGGTAAAGAGGATGAGACATTAATATTATGATTCCTTGACCACGAGCTAGGTGGCAAGGATAATGAGATTATTGTGATTGTGATGAGGTATATGGTTCGTAAGGCCCCTATGGGTCCTGTTTGGTAGCAAACCTCGATAGATATACGATAGGTTGTACGATAGTCATGATTCTACCAGCATCACCCATGCATTACATGTATTCTATCTCGTTATATTATGTGTTATTGTTATTTGAGTGCTGACTTATTTGATGGTATTTGTGTATCCTTGAGTAGTGTGTTTACTTTATTTGCGCATTTCTATATATATATAAATTGGCGACGTTGATATCGAACTAGTTTTCTTGTGTCTAGATGAAAGCGTTCCTGGTTTATTACATAGTTTAATTAATTTCTAATATTCAGTTGGTCAAACCTATTAGGTACATGTCATTGTACTCACCCCTACTTTTGTATCTCCTTTGGATGCAGATTCTAGATAAGGTTATTCTCGTGGCAGTTAATTATTCTAGCGGAGATCCTATATCAAATTTGGTGATGAGATCCAGTGCATTCGGATCACTACCAGTTTTATCTTTATTTGTGGTCTTTACTTTTATTAAGAGACTGAGTTGTATGTACTATTCTAGAATTTGTATTAGATGCGCTTTATACTTATGACGCTAGGTTTTCAGATATTTCTTCGTTGTGTTTTTGTGTCTTTCACTTATGGCCTGACTTTCCTTTCTAGGGGTCTCATATGTGTTTTACTTTTTGTCTTACATATCATGTTGGATTTTGGAATGTGTGCCATCATAATCTCGATTTCTGGATCATGATAAAAGAAATCACTTTAAAATCGTCACACTAGAATTTTCAAAGCTCAAAAAATAGAAAATGGCAAAGAAATCTCGAAATTAGTCCTAAAAATCCCTTGGATACCGCTTAAGCGGTTTAAGAATCGGTTTTGCGACACCCTTCACATAAGTGGGTAATACTTTAGCGACCAACGAACCACTTTGACAAACCCTACTCAAGATATCCCTTTTCCTCAAGCGATGGGGTCTTCGCTTAAGCAACCAGGCTAGCGTTTAAGTGGTACCTGCAGTCCAAACACCAACAAAATTTTCAACCAACACAAAAAAACATAGAAACGATCCTTGAGATTTATTAAGAATCTCTTACATACAAATCATATATGTTACCGTACTAAATTCATGTTCTGGATTCAATGAAATCGTCCAAATATGAATTCGAGGTCTCCTTGATCCAAAACTCTTTTAGTTGCAACTAAACTAACTAAAGGCTTGAAAAGAATAAAATGTCCCCAAAACCTACAAAAAATAATTTAAAACTCTTCTTAGGCCTAAAATCACCTTCTGAATCTAATGGGATTATCGAATTTCCATTCCAAGCGTCCAAACTTTAAATATTGACCAAAGTCAAACCTTAATTCAAAACAACTTCCAATTGACGACCTCAAATTCATAAAACAACTCTAAAATATAAAGCGATGATTCATTTCTGGTAGGGTTCCATGTATGGTTTATGTTCATGGGGTTCCAAATGAATTCTCGAGGGTTCCATTCTTGATTTATATGTGCTGTGATGATGTTGTTGCTATCTGGTTTCTACAGCATCAGGAATTATTCTTCGCGTTCGTTCCTACACATTCACATTCGCGGAGGTCAAATTAGTTAGACCTCCATGCTCGCGGGAAGAAGGCCCCGTTTGTTGAGTGAAAGAGTGCCTAGCCCCTTAAGCCTCCGCATTCGTGGAAGCTTCTCCGTGTTCAAGGAGTGTTGTGGCCTACTGGCCTCCGCATTCGTGGAGTTTTAATTATCCCTGAGCCAGTGGACATTTTAAAAGATGGGATTTTAAACCCTTTTCTTCATTTTTTTACATTTTCAAGCTCGTTCTAAGAGAGAATTTTTAAGGTTTTGAAGGCAAATTGATTGGGTAACTATTTTCTAACCTATTTCATTGATTTACATTGATTAATTGATGATTTTAACTTCTAATTTTGGGATTTTAATGGTGTAAATTGGAAATTTTTGGATATGGATTTCCTAAACTTTAATCGTTGATTTCTCCCTCATCTTAACTCCGTTTTTTAAATCATTTTCACCGTTGAGTTCCTTATTACGTGGAGAACATTTTTATTTATTAATTTTCAGATTGCGGTAACATTTTCTGACAAGAGATTTTTGACCATCTTACCCTTTTCTCCTAATTAATTGATTTTTAGTGTCATTAGATTTGTTATGTGATTGTGATACCATATTTGAATAGATTGTGGTGAATTGAAGTGTCGAAAGAGGGGGAAGGAGGCGATTTCGACTTGATTTGGGACTTTACTTGAGGCAAGTGGACTTTTAACATTTTGTTAAGTATGAATGAACCTTGTATGCTCCTATGTTTATGGAAATGAGTACTTTAGGGGTAAAATTGTATCATCATAGGCTTGATCATGATATGTGGGATAGAGGAATCATTCATACGGTGGTATATTGACAATCAATTAATTGTGTGTTTGTGACTTATGTGATCTTATGAATCATTCGATATGGATAGCGAGATGATGATTATATTGTGATGTGATTGGTATATTGACACTGTGGTGATATTGAGATAATTGACAATTATCATTTCTATGAGAAGAATACTAAAAAATAATTACAACAAAAATTTTACAGAGAAAATTCTTTTAAATAAGAAAAAAGTAAGGGCTAAGCTAAGATGAGAAACTGATATCACCATAGCAAAAAAAAATTACAATCAATAGACAAGGACAATTAGTTTACCTTAGATGAATAATTAATTATGTACAATTCTCATTATTTTCTACT
>JBCEWC010003785.1:0-29137 GCA_038996855.1 Solanum aculeatissimum
AATTGTGCTAACCCATATTCTTTTCTACATGTTCTAACCATGTAGGGGACGAAGGTGATTACTACATTCTCACGGACAACACTTGATACTCTTGTTGAAGACTTGTAGTGGTGAGCCCTATTGTTCAAGGGCCATAGCCATCATCTATCTACCTTTACTTTCATGTATTTACTTTCTTTGACATTGAGGGTGAGCCTCAAGCTTGTCGAGGCCCCTCTCTTCTATGTAGAGGCATGTTTGGACAAATCTTACTCTTGTACGTTTAACTTGTGTGTTGGATACTTGGTTATGTAATGGGATGCTACTTCCGCTTTGTTTATGATTATGTCACATGTTATGGTTATGGCTTATGTTCCCATATTATTATTAGGACTTGTATGTTAAGCATGTCGTATGCCTATGTGTTACGTGCAAGCATGTCTATCTCTTTCCCATTTTGTCCCCATAGTTTGAGTCCCAAGTCCCTAAACCCTTAGAGCTTATGTGCTACATGTTTAGCTTTCGCGTTCTGAACCGATGATGAGTGTAATGATGCTATGATGGCTTGATCGAGGGTCTTCGTGTCTTCTTTTACCATGTCACATCTAGGCCCCCTATCCGGGTTGTGACACGTACATGGGGTCCAGAGATAATCTGACGACTAAAAGATCTTTCTCAATTAGCACTCATTTAACAAAGTCACAAATAAACGAGGATATGATGCAAAGGATGGCTCGGATTAGTACAAATATGGGGTATTTAATGAAGAAAAATTAGGAGCGCATAAATACAGTCAATCTTTAGCCTCTACAAGAACCCATGTACAAGGAGTCTTACTATGAGGCGGACACTTGTTCTGTCACTGATCAAATAAGGGGTTTCTGGACAAATGCCTAAGGGTCCAATCTAGACTATTGGTGCCAAGGTCAAGGAAACCAAGGTCGGATCTTCAAAAGAGATGGTGGTTTTACAGATAACAACTGAGATGGCTACTATGATAGCAATAAGGGTCAGGACAGAGATGCTAATTGGGGTTGCAAAGATGGTCACAATAATGGAGCATATGTTCCACCCCACAATCGTGACTCTGGGTTGGTAGCTCGCTGATTAAGGAGATGTTTGGCCAATATATAAAGAAGGTTGACGCTCAGGAACTGACATTAAAGGGGATGAAATCTGATATCTCCAACATTAATAAGATGATTGAGTCTCATTCTGTTTCTATCAACCAACTAGAGAAACAGTTTGGTCAAATGTCAACTCAATTGAACCAGCGTCAGAAATATACATTGCCCAATAATATAGTGCAAAATTAAAAGAATGAGGGACAGTGTATGTCAATGACGACACATGGTGGAAAGAAGACCATTGACCCACCGATGCCAATTGATGATAATAAGGTTTAGTAGGAAATAGTTGATAGTAAGTATGTAGAATGCGAAGATATTAATGCAAGGATGAGATGAGTGATGAGGTAGTGATGCAATAAAAGTTGAAACCCATACCTAAACCTCTGCCTCCTTTCCCTCAGAGACTCAAAAAGAAGGAGGAAGGCAAGTTCCAACAGTTGCTCTCCATATTAAAGCAGCTTACTATCAACATCCCTCTCATAGAGTCATTGGAGAAGATGATCGGATATGCTAAATTCATGAAGGACCTTGTGACCAAAAAGAGGATGATGATCCAAACGTTGTCCTAAGATCTTCAGTATTGTAGTGCTATTGCAAAAAGGTCCTTGGTGCAAAAAAGAGAAGATCTGAAGCATTCACCATACCCTACACTATTGAAGAATTTAAATTTGCAAAGGCATTGTGCGATATTGGTTATTGATGGATGATAGAACGGTGAAGAAACCTATGGGGATACTGTATGACATTCTCATCAAAGTGGGAAAATTCATATTCCCAAAAACTTTATGATCATGGATTGGAAAGTTGACTTTGAAGTCCCAATCATCTTTGGAAGACTCTTCCTAGCCATTGGGCGAACACTGGTGGACATGGAATCATGCCAACTCAAGTTTTGATTAAATGATGAAGAAGTCGTCTTCAATATCTGTCAGTCTACAAAGAGGCCTGATGATTTGAAGATGGAAGTTCGGGAACTTGGTGAAGTTTGAGAAACAAAGTTTTCCAAGTTATACCTTGACAATAAATCAGGTGCTACTTGGGAAGCAATCCAAGATATCTTATGTAATAGTAGTTTTTTTTTTGCTTTTAGCTTTCCGAACTTATAGGTAGTTTAATTTTCTTATTTTTTATTTTGTAATTTTGGACTTCAGGACTGGAGGCATATGGGGTAATAGTTTGTTTTGTGAAGGATGTGTAGGAACATGACTCAGTCAGCCAATCAGGGGTAAAAAGAGTCAAAAAGTAGTTCTATGACCAGTTCTATGAGTGTTCACACCATGACTTGTACACTGACTAATAGAACACTTCAAATAAGCAAATTTCTTTGCACTCCAGTCCATGAGCCAACTTTATGGCTCATAGAAACAATTATGAGTCGTGAATGGGGTTGTGGACTCTAGGTAAGATTTCTAAAACTGTTTAATTGTTAGGGGATTCTACGATCTAATCCAAGAGTTATATGTCCATGTACGACTCGTAGATGGGTCCGTGAATCCAATCTCCCATATTAGGGTTCAAGCATACTACGAAACTAATTTTACACATCATAGAATCTTCTATGGCCCATAGCCAGGGTTTCATAGAGCCTGAGTCCAATTATTACCCATCCCGGTCAATGATATAAAAGAGAGGTAAATTAATTTACCTTTCATTCTTGTCAAATTCCCAAAAATACCTAAACCCTTCTTCTTCCCCCGAGTCTCCGACCATCATTCTACCAACCCATATACTTTTTAAGCAATTTTTGATGAGCTTCGGCCATCTACGGTTCCATCACTCTTGGTTTCCTCCTTCAAATTCTTGACTTGTTGGTCAAAATCCAGTATGTTTTTAACTTTGTCCTTTAAAATTCCACCAGAAATTGCATATTGGGTTAGAGTATTGATGGGAATGGTATTCCAAAGTTTAAATCCTACTAATTTGTGTGGCCCACTAATGAGATATAATATTTTGTTGAAATTGATTGAATGGTTGCATTTGAATTAAACCATTCATACGTTGGAAAGTATGTTGAACATAATTGGGCATAAATTATTTGTATGTCATTATTCGAAATCACGTAATCATTTATCATCAGAAGTAAATTGATTTATTTAATTTAAAATTGGCATGTGGTTTTTGCGTGTTTTAAATAATAACATGAATTTTAATTGTCCAACAGGTGGTCAGAATGTATTATGAGTATGGAAATTATTATTTGATGGGGTAGTCTCATAATTGATACATATGGGGTGCTGGGTAATTTGGTGGAACTATGTTGAGTGCGTAAATTATTGCTTTGATGTTGATTAGGATTAACATGCCCTGTTGGATAATTGTGATTTTAGGTCCTAAAGTGATGTAGGGAACCTATTTAATGATCTTGGAAAGCCAAAGTTACTAAAGTTTTATAGCACGAGGGTCTTTTATGGTCCGTGGATTAATCCACGGACTATAGTTTACCCTCGTAAGCAAGTCCAACAACTTGGGGCTTTTTGAATTTTCATCAAATGAAATCTACAGCACATAACTTGGTTTCGTAGGTTCCATGCCTGTAGATTTTGATCCTGGAATTACACCTATGACTTAGTCTACGACTCATACTTAATTCTACAAGTCATACCTGGTCTTGTTTGTGCATTTCTAATAACTTGTGTTACTATTTCCTGCCACCTGCAAAGGCCTTCTAAGACCCATAGTTTTCTCTATGGCACAAAGACGAGCCTTCATAGGTTCTTCTGTCACTTATGTTTGTAATTTTTTGCTTTTTTTGCCTATATTTGTGAGGCTAACAAGTGTGCTAATTGTATGGATTTCAGGTACTATGGCTCCCAGACCCGAGATAGATGAGATACGTGTCTTGCGGGACCTACTACGAGATGAGCCAACTGATTCTGAGACTAGTGGCTCAGTATAGGAATTTGGAGTTTGTCCAGATGAGAGAGTTGAGCCACGAAAGACTTGGACGACTAATAGACAGATAGTGTCGGCTCGTACCCTAATCATAGTTTCTTAGTCTCCCCAATTTGACGAGGGATGTGGGAGACAAAACTGCTCTATTCAAATGACCTCCTCCATAGAGGGGTCAGATTCTGGATCTAGAGAGAATTCTGAGTCTACTGCAACGCCACCAACACCACCTTCACCTCCAAATGCTTTGACTAGCAAGTGGTGTGTGCGAGGTATGCAACACATCTATCAGGACGACCTTCAACATGATGAGAGGATCCAATAGGCCCGTACTGTATTTGAAGAGCCCTGGATTATTACTAAAGGGCTTGATAATGTCCCAGTTTTCTAGGACACCATGGCCTATTATAGATTAGAGTGGTTGGCAGATTCGTCAGGGAGGTACTCCCCGACTATGGTTCGAGAGTTTTATACTTCATATGCTGCCACTGTTATGGAGTTAACCCCGAAAGGAAAGAGATTCCTTAATCATCCATGGATTATGCAGACGATGGTACGAGGGGTTTCAATTGACATAACAGAAGCTACCATTCATTAGCTCCTATTTTATCTCCAGTATGAGGCTCTAATTTGAACAGTTGAGTATGATTATAGATTGATCCAGAATCAGGACCGACGCTTGACCAGAGATGTGGTCTGCAGGGCCACTTTGATGAGATAGATCATTTATCAGATCATGGAGCAGAGCAAGGACCCTGATTGGATTTCTACCTTGATTCGGATTGTCAAGGCGTCAATTAGTTTTGCTACCAAATTTTGGTGGGCAGTTGTTCAATCATGGATTGGGCCTACGCATGCTGATAATACACTCACACTGGATCGTACAGTACTAGTTTCTAGCCTCTTGGCTATCTATGACATTGATTAGGCCCGCTTGATAGTAGAGCAGATTCTTGAGGAGGCCCTGAAGAGGTCCACCTCCATCCCTTTCCCATGCTTGATGTACAGACTATGCATAGCCGCGGGGGTGGAGATTTTTCACTAGGTGGACACTCTGATTGAGGTTCAGAGAACAATCAAAGATAACCTAATTAAGGTTTATGAGAACATGGTGGCTCTCCAACGAGCACTATACCTTCCAATGCATATACCAGAGATGTTCGCTGCAACACCGCTACCGTCACAGCCTTTGACTTCCACTACTACTCCAGATACTGAGTCACCCCCCACAAAAAAAGGTTGAAAAAGAGAGGTGGACCCCGACTACTTATACTCTTGCACTAGAGGTCGTATCTACACAACCTTCCCCCACATGCATGGTATATGTGTTTTCTGCCTCTATTCAGACCGTGGTGCAGTGATTAATTTGCGTTGAGACTCAGTTGACTCAGTGTTGCAGCAAACTAACCCTTGGGTTCTCTAGGCCATTTCAGAGGTTGAGAAGCATATGGAGATGCACTGTGTGGCTACCATGTAGTATAGGCTTACACCAGTACATAGACACAAAAATGCGTTTGAGCGGCTAGTAGAGCAGAGCCTCAATTCAGCCCAGCCTATTGACGTGATAGCCATTCGAAAGGAGATACAATAGCTTCAAAATGAGATAAGGGTAGCAACTTTAACACTATTTATGCTTCCTCTGCCTAATACCACTGAGGTTGTTGTTGATTTGTTTACTCTTCAGAAAACACCACTCTGTGCCCTTGGGAAGAGTCCTCGCCTTGAGAATAATGATCCAGATGCATTGAGGCGAGAGGCAGAGTCAACAGAGATATAGCAGTTCGAGGCTGCTAGGTGGGGCTCTATTACAAATGAGTCAGCCTGACATGCTCATGAGCGTGAGAGAGTGACAGATGTTAGACCCTCTGTATATGTTGCTACTGTTGAGAAGACTACCAAGAAGGTTAAGGTGGTTAGACATAGCCAGATATTAGAGCTTAGGCACCCTAGTGTGTTCTTTATTGACCCCTATGGTTTAGTTTTTATATATCTTGTGCATTGAGGATAATGAAAATCTTTTTTGATGGGGTGTAGGTAGTTATAGGCCTCGATGAAGTCTAAGTAGCTAAGACTTATAACTATCCTAAATTTATATTCTGAGGGTTTTCTTGCATGTGTTCTTTCCCCAACGATATTTATTTCTTGTGGAACCGACATGTTTAGGATGTGTAGGTAGTATTAGTAGCATATTGTACTAAAGCCATTGGCATATGTTAGTTTTTGTTGAAAAAAGATACCCATCAAATTTTTGTGTTAGCTAGTTTTGAAAACAATCATGTGAAATCATTAGTTGACAGTTCTTGTTCTAATAAGTTAAAGTTTAATTTTGATAAGAATCATGATCTGAGAGTTCGTGTTGATAGTGTAATCAGTGCCAAGTGTGTGTGAGCTTATTTGCATAATTCTTATACTGTGGTTCAATTTAAAACTTACCCTGTTACTCTGACTGAGACTGTAGGTGAATTGGTTAGGAAAGGATCTTAGGCCATTGTTCATATTAGTCCACTTAGCCTAAATAACTAACCAAATGCATTGTGTATCCGTTGATCCTGTTATTTGATCTTGACATGTACCCTTTATTTGTAAACACCAAAGTAACCTAGCTTTTTTAAATATAAAATCCTAAATTTGGCCCTGGCCCTTCCTTGAACATTGTGTACCTTGACTCAGGCAAAAAGCCTAAGGTGAGGGTGGCAACCAAAAAGGGTCGTGGCTCATTTTTTGGATATTGTGCACCTCAACTCAGGCCATGAGCCTAAGTTGAGGGTGGCTGGTGTAAGGGAAATCACACGAAATGGGGTGGAAGCTAGTGATACATGAAAAGGGCGGAAATGTGCTATGGGTGCAAGAAAAATTAATAGATGTCTAAATAATAACCTAAAAAAGAAAAAGAATGAGAAAAAAAGGCAATGAGATAAAAATGTAAGGCACCCAGAAAAGTTTCAAATAGGAGAAGGGGAGAATGAGTTCAAAAATAACAGTGTTGGTAGGGAAAAAGTGTAAAATAGCACAGTGTCGAAGAGGTCCATTAGTCACTATGTTCCTAAAATATCATACCAAAGCCCCTTTAGTCTACGTTATAAGCCAAGATGTCTTATGGTGATCCTAGTCCAAGTAGTCGAAGGTCATAGTTATGAGTATAGGGGCAAACATATGGTGTTGAGCACAATATTAGAATATTTTTTGTGAGTGTAAGTGATTTTTTCAGTCCTGAGTATAAATGTTGAATATACTATTATATGTGAGATTTAGGACTTCTTTCTATGGGGGCACCTGAGTACACTGTTGACTATCGGCTATTTTAGTGATTATGATTTATCTGTGGTTATCTTGTTTGTCATAGTAGCACTATCACATATACAGATTTGCATTGGTTTGTTTGATGACTATCTAATATACACTGATATAATAGTTTGGGTATCTGAGATTGATTTTGGGATGATGTATGCCATTTAATTAAGGTCTGTGTGCTGCTATACTGCTTATGTAGATTGAGTTTGTCGCTTGAGGACAAGCAATAATTTTAAGTTGAGGGTGTTGATGTGTTGTCAAAATACAACACTTTTGATGCTTAAAACTTAGGATTTTATGTTCTCAAAGTGGCGTTAGTGGGTTTGATGTGTTTTCATGTTTATTTTACAGGTTTGCAGAAGTCAGTATGATTTTTGACAAAGTTCTGCAGAATTGGAGCTTTTGATAACATATGAGACATTCCATGGGTCGTGGATACTTCCACGAGCCATACAGAGGTTTCATTAGTTAGATCTTATAAAAGGCTAGTTTTCAAAAGTTGTATCCACAAGCTGTTAGATGAGCCGTAGATATTTGTATGAGTCGTGGATTGGTTTCATGCCTTAAGGATAAAATTTTGCTAAGTTTTCGAGGAGTTATCATATGAAACACTATATGGCCCACAAGTCTATACATGGCCTATAGAAAGGTCTCATAGAGTGGACCCAGGTTTTGAAGAATGCAAAGTACGAAGCTCAGGTACATGCCGTGGAACTTTATACAGCTCGTAACCTAGTCCGTAGAAGCTGTCGATGACAATTTTCCTATTTTATTTTAGATTTGTATTTTAGTTATTATAAATAGGTTTTTAGTTTTTTTTACGTACAAAACACTAGAGAGAGACACGAGAGATCAGAGAAGCACTTTTGTGACTTCATACATTGTGATTTTTTCATCAGAAACATTACTTTGTGATTTCTAGTGAAGAATTTTGGATTTCTTGTTGTTAACTTCATCATTGTAAGTGATTAATTATGCTATTACTTAACATGATTTCATTATCCACAATGATTATGCATAGCTAAATCCATAACTAGGGGTGTGGGAACCATGTCTAATAAATCCCTTCTTTAACAAATCCTTCAATTGTTTTTTTAGTTTCTTTAACCCCATCGAGGCCATTCTATAAGAAGGGATTGATATAGGTTGGATGTCGGGCAAAAATCTATGCCAAAATCTATCTCTTTTTTTGAAGGGACACCGAGAAACTCTTTGGGAATTTCATTGACTATAGGAACTGACTCAAGAGATGGACTTTCGGATGTGACATCTAACCCTTACCAAATGATAGATGCACCTCTTAGAAATCATTTTGCAAGTTTTGAGATAAGAAATACATTGACCTTCACATGAAGAACTACCACCCTTTACCTTAAGAGTAGGCTCATTTGGAAATTGAAACTTGGTACTATGCATTCGACAATCTAGGAAGGCATAAGAATAATATAGCCAATCCATCCTAAGTATAACATCAAAATTAACCATGGAAAGCTCTATCAAATTGCAAGGAATAACTTTATGCATGATGCACACGGGACAGACTTCATAGACTTTTTGTGCAACAATGGACTCCCCGACAAGAGTGCTAGCAGTAAAAAGCTCAAAAAGAGTTTCGAGACATGCATGAAATCTATTAGCAAGAAATAGTGTGACAAAAGACAAATTTTCCCACATATCTAAAAATGCATAAGAATCAAAATCACAAACTTTTGACATACCGGTAACCACATCTAGGGATTCCTCCACTTCTTAGCGGCCATGAAAGGCATAGAACCTATTATATTTTGAGGCTCCTTGTGCTTTTCCACCTTGTCCACCACCCCTTTGGTGGGAGAATCCACCGCCATCCATCCTATCCCTCTTAGAGTCTTTTGACCTCTCCCTCAATTTCTCATCTCAATTTGTTCCAAGTAGGTCATTAATTGGGAGATGTTCATTTGTTTGATAAGTATAGACATTTTTCATTCTTTGGAGACCAATTCCAATATACCGGATATGAATTTGCTCATCCTAACCATTGGATTTGCTACAATGAATGGAGCATACTTGGTGAGTTTTTTAAATTTGAGAGAATACTCTCTCACACTCATGTGTCCGTACTTGAAGTTTATGAACTCTTGCACTTTGGTCTCCCTCAACTCCAATGGGATGAATCTATGTAAAAATGCCTTTTTGAAATCTTCCCATCCAATTTGGTCCGCTTCTACACCTCTTTCGTCAAACCATTAGTCGTACCAAACCTTTTCCATCCCTTTCAATTGGTAGGCCAAAAGCTCGATCTTCCTTTTCGATGGCACACCCATGATGGATATAATTCTATAAGCCTCATCAAGAAACTCAACTGGGTGCTCATCAACTTTTAACCCATGAAATTCTAGTAGATCCATCCTAACAAAATCCTAAACTTTGTTGTTGGTGTAGGTGCTTGGGGAGGAATTGCAGCCTCCCTATTTCCTTGGTTGTCCAAGAATTGGGTCAACATGGTGAAGGTGGTTCTAAATTCCACATGAATGACACCATCCTCTTGTTGCATAGGAGGGGCTTGATCTTCGGTCACATCCCTTGGAAAAGGTGCTCTTCTTGGTGGCATTATCTAGAAATGGCAAAGAGGGCATCATTAGTTAGGAAAATAACATTAGATACTTATAATGGTGTGACATGAATTATAAAGAAGTGAATCATTTCCTAAAATTCCTCATAGCCTCCTGTTCATAGATGTGGCGCACTTCACAACCATAAACAAGACTCTATGTGGCGCTGTGTGTTGGATTTCTAAGGACCATTTACAAACCTAGTGCTCTGATACCAAGCTTGTCACGACCAAAGCCTAGGTCCCACGAGCGACATGGAAAATGGGGACCCAAGGGTACCCAAACAAGCCTCATAGCATAGATTAAGTACATCCTTGGTTGCTGAATATAAAACAAGCATCAAAAAATTCAATCTAAGGGAAATTGAGGCTTTGGACTCACTCTATGGGGATAGAAAGTGGAAAGGGATTTCCATCATCATATCATCAACAAAATACTAAGGGAAGGGCTTATAGGACTCAAGCTATGGGGAAGTAGGGGCTTAGGAAGATCAACACTTGCCATCAACATCAAGAATATCAAGCAACATCTTATAAGGGATAGGGGTTAAAGGATAAGTTTACATGAAGTATAAGCATCACATAACGTACATAGCATAAGTATCCAACAACACCTCTAAACATGAGTAGGACACTGGCCAAGTCATGTCCCAAGCTCACCCTTAAAATAAGAAGTAAAGCAATAGTGTCTCGACATAGCAAACTAGATAGAAAATGGGTATTACCCTCGAGCTAGATTACTCATCACAAAATAATGCCTTCAAGAACCGAACTAGCCATGAGGAGGTGGATGAAGAAGTTCTCCAGTACCTATACGGTTAGATCATGTAGGCAAAAAGTATGTGTTAGTACTTTGAATGTACTGGTATGTGGGATGCAATGCAACAATGGATCATAGGCTTCATAGATAAGATGTATATTTATGTACAATAGAAACAAGATCAATATGAGACACATGAGAATGATTTGATAAAATTATACATGAAATATAAATATAACTTATTATCATGGAGACCATAACTGAGATATAAAACCATGCGAGGCACTACATGTAATCGAACATAACTCACTATATTGGCTCGAGGAGACCACATGTCGGGTGGAACCCCTTAACTTAGGCATGCATCTTTAGTAAATAAAATGGCCTACATGGATACACTAGCCTAGCCTATAAGGGCTCCTATGGTGGCACATAATTAATGAGACAAACGGTTGCTACTAGGGTCCCCTTACTGAACCCCACCTCAATGCCCCATTCGGTGCTAAGTCAATCCCAAGAAATACATTTGAAAACATATTCATAATTATAGTCATTCATAAACTTATAAACTATCCCGACCTGGGGTTAGGGTCTAGGAGTGACATGGAAAATGGGAATTTGAGAGTCCACAAACAAGCCTCATAGCATCCATTTACATATCATCGATTTTGAAGCGCATAATTAAATAACAAGAACACAATTCTAAAGGAAACAGAGATTTGGACTCAAGCTTTGGGGATGTCATAGGGAAAGGGATTTGCAAGATATCATGTACCACATAGCACATAAGAACTAAGAAGTGGGTAAGTATGACTCATGCTATGTGGATAGAAGGGACTTATAACTTTCAACATTTCCACATCTCATCATAATCATATCATCATAACATAAACCTCATAAGATAGGCATAATCTTAGTCTCCTTAAGCAATAAGAATAACATATAACAAGCCCATACTTAGATTTTACATGATGTCCAATAATGCCTCTAGATCATAGAATAGGATTAGGGCCAAGACATATCCCGGGCTCACCCTCAAGTAAAGACATAAGTGAATATAACATAATAGATAGATAGAAGGTAGCTTGTCCTTGAATGAAAGGACTTACCACAAGAAACCCTTTCTCTATTGATCTAGTTGTCAAGAGGCAGATGAAGATAGTTTTTGGTCCCTACATGGTTAGATCATGTAGGCAAAAGAGTACACGTTAGTACATTTAAATGTACTAATTATGCGAGCATGCAAATGATCATGAATATGGAATCCTGTAAATCAATATTAGATGACAAGGCATATATATATAGAAAGAAATATATAAAAAAAGGATATCATATCAATATGCCATGAAATCAATGATACATGAGTGCCATAATACTTATATATATCATGTATGTGATCTCAACTGACATATAAGACCAAGTGAGCAACAACTTGGAATTCCATGTTCGCCCTACACTAGAAGAAAGGGCAATCTACTTGCCAAATGTAGACCTTACTCCTCCTTACTGGAACACCACCCATTTTGGAGAAGTAACCTCTCCTTACGGGAACACCACAAATTTCAAAAAGTATTTTTATGCTCATCTACTTACCTTACGGGAATGAACACCCATTTTGAAGAGTACCTTACCTCACTTGAACAACACCCATTTCGGAAAGGATTTCCATAACATATTATAATCATCCACAAGGGGTATAAACATAAATCTATGTTTGGCACATATTTAATGAGAAAGAGTAAGGGCCCTTGGGGATAGCCATCCTACCTACGATCCCATTCGGTTCTATGTTATCATCCCACAAGAATACATATACATATACATGTTTTTTAAAAAAAGGACCAGTCTTTAAAATCTCTTTCATGCGTACCTGGGCTAAAAAGCTAAATATTCTTCATAATCATATATACGTAGGCTAAAAAGCCAAATCATACTTCATGTCATACTTTTATTCACAGGAGTAGTTCATCAAAACTCATACACATTGGTGTAAACACTCATAATTGCTCAAAGAGCAAAATCATAGACATTATGTTATCACAATCTTATCATACCCATACTTGTTCTTAATCATAGTCATAATCTCAATTTGGGCTTAACCCACATTGTATATTCATAAAACCCAATGCTCACATATGCAAATGCCATGCATGATGATGGAATAGCATGGGTGATGAGTCGTGGAAACACGACTCTTATAACGATTTTAACATAGGATTGTTTTTAGTTCTCAAGCAATTTTATTGGTTTAATGTCATGTTTTATGCAAGTTGCAGGAGAATGAGAAAGGTGTGGAGCTGTGGGAGAAATTCAAGGAAATGATTCAATAAAAAAGGAAATCACAAGTGACAATGAACGACGATCCACACAGGTCGTGTAGCGCCACACGAGTCATGAGAGGCTGCGTGAATATGACTAGGAAAAAAGCAACACAGAAAGAAGCCAAGTGAAAAACCACAATTGACTTCATGGTCTGTGAGACTCGTCATGGCCTCACACTTGGCGCACTAAGAAGCCAAAAAGAAGCTAAGGGAATAAGTTAAGTCCCACGGTGCCTCTCACGGATCGTGGGAACATACACGGGCCGTGTATATGAGCTATCAAGTTGATGTAAAGTTTTGGACCACTGTTGAAAAGTTACAAAATCGTACAAGTGGAGGCTCACATTGCCCACCACAGGCTGTGTGACCTACTACAATCCGTGAAGTAGTCAGTGATGCTGAAGAGGATGCGAACAGAGGGAGAAATTTCCTAAGTGGAAGACCACAAACTCTTTAATGGTCCGTGTGGCTCATCATGGGTCGTGTCAAAGCCTGTGTCCTATGCTGATGATTATTTTCCAATTTTAAGTTGAATTAGGTTTTCAATGTATATAAATACTATTTTTATTTTATTTTATGGATACACTTTGACTGTTGAATAAAAATGAAGAACAAAAAAACACTATTTTGTGCTAAATTACATTGAACTCTAGGATTTTAATAATCTCAAAAGATTGTAATTCGTGGATTCTTTGCTGGATTAATAGCAAGTTCTTCATCATGATTTCTCTCTCTTATTTTGGGATTTTTTCATTGAACATGTCAGGCTAAACCCACAAGTAGGGTTGTGGGAACTATGACAACTCATTAAGATAGACAACCCTATGTTAGGTCTTGGGATTGATTATTGGAGATATTGCATGGATCTTTATAATAAACACATCTTCTAATGAATTGATGCATTGAGGTATCCTTATATTTATTACTTGCCCGAGAGAGGGGTAGTGATAGGAAAAGAGCGTGCAATAGAAATTCAAGGTGGACAACCTGGTCTAAGTACTTGAGACCGAGAGGTAAGAGTATTCTAGGATCCTGAGCACAGGTTAGTGGGTAAAAATTCTGAGACCAAGAGGTGAGGAATGAGATACATCCAAGAAGGATCGAGAGGTAAATTAGATGTTACCGACGTCTGCTTAATTCTATATGCATAATCATGAACAAGCTTAACATCGGGTCTGGGTATCGACTGGTGTTTCATAGGGAACATAACCCTAGCAGTTAG
This sequence comes from Solanum aculeatissimum, assembly GCA_038996855.1. Lineage (NCBI taxonomy): Eukaryota > Viridiplantae > Streptophyta > Magnoliopsida > Solanales > Solanaceae > Solanum > Solanum aculeatissimum. The sequence continues at coordinate 14,183 of JBCEWC010003785.1, forward strand.
TCACTTTTAAGAAATTCATCTTCGTTGAACTTTCTTTAGTCTTCCATTTGATTTCAATAGTTACTATAATGAAACCCCCATTTTACTTTATGCATGTTTGCTCCAGGAACTAGATATTACATCAGCAACTAAGTGCTAATATATAAATTCTCACACATTCCCTATTAGATCAATCCTAACTCTTGTTGGATTCCATATTTGATCAATGACTGCTTTAATCTTCGTTTGAAGTGTAATTTTTGGCTAAAAAGCCAAATTATACTTCATATCATACTTTCATTCATTGGAGTTGTTCATCAAAACTCATACACATTGGTGTAAACACTCATAATTGCTCAAAGAGCCAAATCATAGACATTATGTTGTCACAATCTTATCATACCCATACTTGTTCTAAATCATAGACATAATCTCAATTTGGGCTTAACCCACATCGTATATTCATAAAATCCAATGCTCACATATGAAAATGTCATGCATGATGATGGAATAGCATGGTTGATGAGTCATGGAAACACGACTCTTATAACAATTTTAACATAGGATTCTTTTGAGTTCCCAAGAAATTTTGTTGGTTTAATGTCGTGTTTTATGCAAGTTGCAAGAGAATTAGCAAGGCGTGGAGATGTGGGAGAAATTCAAGGAATTAATTCAATAATAAAGGGAATCACAAGTGACAATGAACGACGATCCACACAGGTCATGTAGCGCCACACGGGTCATGAGAGGCTGCGTGAATATGACTAGGAAAAAAGCAACACAAAAAGAAGCCAAGTGAAGGACCACAATTGACTTCATGGTCTGCGAGACTCATCGTGGCCTCACACTTTGCGCACTAAGAAGCCAAAAGGAAGCTAAGGGAATAAGTTAAGTCCCACGGTGCCTCTCACGAATCGTGGGAACATACACAGGTCGTGCATATGAGCTATCAAGTTGATGTGAAGTTTTGGACCACTGTTGAAAAGTTAGAAAATCATACAAGTGAAGGCTCACGTGGCCCACCACAGGCCGTGTGACCTACCACAAATCATGAAGTAGTCAGTGATGCTGAAGAGGATGAGAGCAGAGGGTGAAATTTCCTAAGTGCAGGACCACAAACCGTTTAATGGTCTGTGTGGCTCTTCATAGGCCGTGTCAAAGCCCATGTCCTATGTTGATGATTTTTTTCCTATTTTAAGTTAAATTAGGTTTTGAATGTTTATAAATACTCTTTTTATTTTATTTTATGGACACGCTTTGACTCTTAAATAAAAATGATGAACAAAAAAACACTATTTTGTGCTAAATGAAATTGAACTCTAGGATTTAAATAATCTCGGAAGATTGTAATTCATGGATTCTTTGTTGGATTAATAGCAAGTTCTTCATCATGACTTTTCTCTCTTATTGTGGGATTTTTGCATTGAACATGCTAGGCTAAACCCACAAGTAGGCTTGTGGGAACTATGACAACTCATTAAGATAGACAATCATATGTTAGGTCTTGGGATTGATTATTGGAGATATTGCATGGCACTTTATAATAAACTCATATTCTAATAAATTGATGCATTGAGGTATCCCTATATTTATTACTTTCCCGAGAGAGGGGTAGTGATAGGAAAAGGGCGTGCAATAGAAATTCAAGGTTGACAACCTGGTCTAAGTACTTGAGATCGAGAGGTGAGAGTATTCTAGGATCCTGAGCACAGGTCAGTGGGTAAATATTCTGAGACGAAGAGGTGAGGAATGAGATGCATCTAAGAAGGACCGAGAGGTAAATTAGATGTTATTGACGTCTGCTTAATCCTATATGCATAATCATGAACAAGCTTAACATCGGGTCTGGGTATCGACTGGTGTTTCATAGGGAACATAACCCTAGCAGTTAGTCACTTGTAAAAAATTCAACTTCGTTGAACTTTGTTTAGTCTTCCATTTAATTTCAATAGTTACTAGAATGAAACACCCATTTAACTTTATGCATGTTTGCTCCAGGAAGTAGATATTACATCTGAAACTAAGTGCTAATATATAAATTCTCACACATTCCCTATTAGATCGACCCCAACTCTTATTGGATTCTATATTTTATCAATGACTGCTTTAATCTTCGTTTGGAGTGTAATTTTTGGTGTATTTTGGCACCATTGTCGGGGAATACGGGGAGGAAAGTGTCTATTACTTATTACTTTCAGTTATAGTACTATTTCCTGATTTTACTTGTTGTATTTTATTTGTTTTTATACAGGGGACAGGTGGTGTATGCCCACCACCTGAAGTAAGAGTTAAAAACTAATTCCTTATGACCTCGAGTTGCAAAGATCTATTAGGAGGATGAATGGAAAGGAGCGCAAAGCACAAAGGTGAAGCGAGTTGGCCCTAACTGTTCAAAATTGGGACAATAATGGCATGGAAGTACATCATATTAAGGGTTATGGGGTGCCACCTGTTATCCCACCTCAACATCAAGCTAGAACTAGTTTGTCTGCCCCTCAACAACCTCGTGTACGGCATGACGATGAGGATGGAGCAGGAGCTACAGGGGCAATCATCCTATCTCTACTGCCTTCTGGTGTGAAATTCACTATCAATAGAATTATGCTACAAATGCTTAGGTTGAAGTGGTTGCTCACCGGGCAGGCACATGAGGATGTAAACTAGCACATCATGAACTTTGTGGCCACCTGCCAATCGTCAGAAATTCCAGGGGTTAGTTAGCAGGCCATCAAGTTGAGGTTGTTTGCATTGTCTTTGTCTGTTGAGGCAACAAAGTGGCTTAATGAGCCTCTATATGATTCCATTCGTACGTGGGGAGAGTTAAAAGATGCTTTGTTAGAGAGATTATTCCTCGTATCAGTGAAACTCAAGTTGAAAGATGATATTAGGGCTCATAGGCAGCTACCGACTGAGGCCTTATACGAAACATAGGATAGGTTTAGATAGAAGATCAAACAACGCCCTAACTATAACCTCACAGATGAGCAGCTGAAAGAAGTTTTCTACTAATCTCTTAACTTTTTCACCAAGCCCATTGTCGATGCCGCCTGTGGAGGATCATATATGGCCAGGATATTTCTAGATATCATGGTGATCTTAGATTAAGAAGCCAAGAATAGCAGGGCATGGTATACCAGAGATGGAGATTATTCAGGGTTCATTGTTGGGATGACTGCTGAGCAGAGGAAGAAAGAAGAGGAACGAGACCAGGATATGGCACATATGCGAACCTAGATAGACTTACTGACTAAAAGACTATTGGGTGGAGGACTAGAAAAAATAAAACCATTCGACCATTTTCACAGAGGTTGAAGCACAAATTTGAAAATGTTAAGTTCCAAACATTGTTGTTGATGCTGAAGGAACTATCAGTGAATATCCCTCTAGTGGAATCACTCAAACAAATTTCGGGTTATGCTAAGTTCACGAAGGACTTAGTCACTAAGAAGAGGATAACCACTGTGGAGGAAACCGACAATCTCCATCATTGTAGTGTTTTTTCTACAAAGTCACTAGTTGAGAAGAACAAAGATCCAGGGGCTTTTACTATCCTGTGCACCATTGGAGCCTATGACTTTGCAAGGGATCTTTGTGACTTGGGTGTTAGCATTAATATGATACGACTAGTAGTCTACAAGGAGCTGGGCTTGGGAGCCCTCACACCCACTACGATGCAGCTACTCATGGCAGATCGATGAGTGAAGCGGCCAGTGGGGATTTTGTATGATGTGATGGTTTGAGTGGGTAGATTTATTTTCCCAGCAGATTTCATCATTATGGACTGCTAAGTGGACTTTGAAGTCCCTTTTATTCTGGGAAGACCATTCCTGGCCACGGGCAGAGCTTTGGTCGATGTGGAACACGGTGAGCTAAAATTCCACCTTAACACAAAAAAGATGAAATTAAATATTTGTGCATCCATGAAGAGACCTAAGGAGGTTACAGTTACATCAATTTTGGATGTTGAGAATGCATGCTTTTCATAGGTCCTTAGAGTGGAAGCAATGAGTGTGGTATCATTGGAGGTTGTGATCATAAATTTCATTGATGTTGGAATCGAAGGGTTTAAGGAATTCGTTCACGCACTATGGGGTATGGGATATAGGCCCTATATACCTAAAAGGTTAGACCTAGATCTGTAAAATCAGCCTACCCCGCCAGCCAAGCCATCTATTGAGGAGCCCCCGGCTGTGGAGCTCAAGAAAATACCACAACATTTGAGGTATGCATTTTTAGGAACTAAAAACACCCTACCTATTATTGTCACAGCCGACCCTTAGGCAGAACAGGTTGCAACTTTGTTAGAAGTCCTTCAACAGTTCAAAAGGGTTATTAGTTAGATGATTGCAGATATTATAGAGATTTCTCTGAGTATATTCACACATAAAATTAAGCAGGAAGACAATTGTGTGCCAAGTATTGAGCACCAATGCCGGATAAACCCATCGATGCAAGAGGTGGTGAAGAAGGAGATAATAAAATGGTTGGATGTTGGGGATATTTACCCAATATTTGATAGCAAATGGGTCAGCCCAATGCAATGCATCTCTAACAAAAGGGGCATGATGGTAGTGGCAAATGAAAGAAATGACCTAATCCCTTTGCGACCTATCACTAGATGGAGAGTATTCATGGACTATCGAAAGTTGAGTAAATGGACCTTGAAGGACCATTTCCCCATGCTCTTTGTGGATCAGATGTTGGACAGGCTAGCGAGTAGTGGATGGAACTATTTTCTAGACAGATACTCAGGCTACAATCAGATATCAATAGCACTTGAGGACCAAGAGAGACCACATTTACTTGCCCGTAGAAAACCTTTGCTTTCAGGCGCATGCCTTTCAGATTGTGTAATGCTCCAACCATCTTTCAATGGTGCATGATGTCAATTTTCTCTGATATGGTCGAAGACTCACTTGAGGTATTTATGGATGATTTCTTTGTAGTTGGTGATTCATTCAATAATTGTGTTTGCAACCTTAGCATGGCACTTCAGTGTTACGAAGAGGCAAATCTGGTCCTTAATTTGGAGAAATATCATTTTATGGTCAAGGAGGGGATAGCCCTTGGCCACAAGATTTCTAAAAAGGGCATAGAGGTGGATCAGGCGAAGATTGAGGTCATTGAGAAACTTCCACTACCCATCACTGTAAAGGGAGTTCGGAGTTTCTTGGTCCACGTAGGCTTCTATCGTTGGTTCATAAAAGATTTATCCAAAATCACGCATCCACTTTGAAAGTTATTGGAGAAATATGTAAAGTTATAGTTTGTTGTTGCCTGCCTGCAAGCCTTTGCCACTCTAAAAGAAAAATTGATCTTTGCCCCTGTGGTGGTTGCACCAGACTGGTCGACACCATTTGAGGTGATGTGTGATGCTAGTGGCACTACTATGGGTGTTGTGATGGGTCAAAAGCGCAACAAGGTTTTCCATCTGATCTACTATGCAAGCAAGACTTTTAATGATGCCTAAAGGAATTGTACTATAATTGAATAGGAGTTTTTAGCAGTAGTCTATGCTTTCGACAAGTTTCGTGCCTACCTGTTGAGCACAAAGATGATCATCAACACAGACCATGGCATATTGAGATACTTAATGACTAACAAAGATGATAAGGTCAGGCTGATTAGGTGGGCTCTCCTACTACAAGAGTTTAACTTTGAGGTCCAAGACAAAAAAGGGTCCGAGAATCAGGTAGTCGATCATTTATCCAGATTGGAAGATGAGTCTTGAAGTGATGATTTGTTAACCATCGATGATTAATTTCCCGATGAGCAAGTATTGGCTGCTTCTGTTGACCTGATCCCTTGGTTTGTTGATTATCCTAACTATCTGGTAAGTGACATTATGACTAAGGACCTCACCTCTCACCAGAAGAAAAAGTTTCTTCATGATGTGCACAGGTACTTCTGGGATGAGCCCTTGTTATTCGGAACATATGTTGATAGAATTGTCCAACGGTGTATCCCTGAAGAAGATATGATAAGTATCATTGAGGTCTGTTATTCCTCACCTTTGGGGGGTCATCATGGTAGTTCCAGGACTGCTAAGAAAATCTTGAAGTGTGAGTATTATTGGCCCATCATATATAAACACACTCATGACTTGGTGCAGGGTTATGATCAATGCCTGAGGAAAGGCAACATCTCTAGGCGCCAAGAGTTGCCCATGATCCCTATTCTTGAAGTAGAAATATTTTATGTCTGAGGCATTGATTTCATGGGCCCATTTGTGAGGTCTTAGGGCATGAAGTACATCTTAGTTGCTATGGATTATGTCGCCAAATGGGTGGAGGTAGATGTGTTTCCAAACAATGAGAGTAGAAGTGTTATCTATATTTATGGCAGAATATCTTCTCAAGATTTGGGACTCCTTGAACTATCATTAGTAATGGGAAGTATCATTTCTATAATACGATTTCCGTGATTTGTTAGCTAAGTATGGAGTGCACCAACACAAAGTTTTTTCACCCTATCATCCATAGACTAGTGGACAAGCTGAAGTCTCAAACAACAAGATCAAAGAAATCATGACCAAATCGGTGAATGCGACCAAAATTGACTAGGCCCAGTGTCTGAATGATGCACTATAGGCGTATAGGACAGCTTATAAAACCCCTATTGGTATGTCCCTATATCAATTGGTGTTTTTTAAAGCCTACCATCTTCTGGTTGAATTGGAGCACAAGGCACTCTGGGTTTTGAAGGAGTTGAACATGGACTGGAATGATACCACTGAACTGAGGCTTGACCAACTCAATGAGTTGGATGAGTTTTGCCAGCGGGTATATGAGAGTGTGGTGTTATGAAAGAGTAGGATGAAGTTCCATCATGACCAATGCATTGAGCAATGTAGTTTCAGTACTGGCGATAAGGTCTTGCTGTACAACTCCAGGTTGAGGCTTTTTTCGAGTAAACTAAAAACTAGATGGTCTGGCCCATACACAGTTGCCCACATATTCGCCCATGGTGCATCAGAGCTAAAGGATGAAAATGGGAAAAGGTTCAAAGTGAATTGACATCGAGTGAAGAAATATTTGTGTGTTGTTGCTAAAATCATAATTATAGAGAATATGTAGCTTGATGAAGTCTGAGTAGTCAAGGTGGTTGCGTCGTGCCATGACGTTAAATCAAGCACTTCATGGAAGGAAACCTATGCATCATATATATAAAAAATGATGATAATTTTTTATTGTGTAGTGTAGGTATGTCAATAGGCATAAGTGTTGGATTACGAGTCATGGTATAGTCCGTGACTCACCACACAAACCATTAAATAGACCATGGATCTCAACCACTTGGCATTGCCCAAGGCTGACACCACGACCGTCTACATGGACCAATCCACGTCGGATGGACCATCCACCCATCCGTAGAGGTACAAGCAAACTAGGTAAGATGTAATCTACCAAGGATAACCACACGATGGTCCAAACGAACCATGATGGGTGACACGAACCGTGTGCCCCATCTGTGATAAAAGAGTTGGGATAGGTATGTTTTCTAAACCTTGTGGTTGGGCGAATGGATGGTCCAAACAAACTATTTCACGTCACACAACTCTTATGGCCATCCGTGGGGGTGCACAAACCTGGTCAACTTGTTTGACCAAGGGAAATAAAACCCTTAAGTTTCCTCATACGCCCCATTACTAAATTTTGCCTTACCCATCTTCTTTCTCATGCCTCCCCTCTTACTCACTACCAAATTCTATCTCTTTTCTCACAATTAGAGACCCTTCCTCATGATTCGTGACACCTATTTTAGTTGAGTTATTCACCCTCCTAGCAAAGTTATCACCACTCCTTGCTCTTCATCAAGTAAGTACTCAAATCTCAACCTTTGTTCTCCAAATTTTGGTGTGTGTGGGGTAAAAGTTTTGTTTGGAATTGGGGCCTTCTTTAAGAATTTGGGGTTAGGTATTGCTTAGAGGTATGTATATCTACCGTTGTTGACATTGCTTAAAGTGTGAACTTTGGTAACCAGTGTTCTTAGGCTTTGTCTCTCGTAGGATACTCATTTTTGTTGTTGTATGGTTGGTATGGGTTGACGAGGAACACTTGTGATTTCAAAAATCCAGTTATCCATTGATGGGCCTTTATCACGGCACATCGCATGGTCCGTACGCTGCCATACGGCCTGTGTAAGGGCCCGTCTAGGTACCCTTGATCCCTGTGTGCTTCAATCGTCCTAGCACAATACCCATCACGGCTGGTGCAATGTGTCACGGCCCGTACGTGCTGCCCATGGTAAGCTCCTTAGCGCACAAAGGCCAAGTACCCTGGGATGGCCCATCTAATGGTCCATGCACCTCTTCATGGACTGTGTGGGAGTCTCATGTAGGGTTGGCTCTATGATGATCTATATTTTACCTTTGGTAAGTGCAATGGCCCTATGATAGATCGAGTGACACCATTCTAAAGGGTTATTATCACTTCTATGGAACAGGGTAAGTATAAGTACCTGTTAGTGCACCATATTTCACGCTAAATAGTTACTAACTAGTGTATCTATTTTTTTATGCTTGCAGGAACTATGGGCGCTCGTCGAAATTCTTCCCCTCGTAAAGAGGATCCCCAATCACGCCTACATGACTTCCCAACGGAATCTAAGAGTCAACAAACGGGCAGTGGTTTGGGCAATGACTCCTCAGAAGGGTCGGTAGTTCAGTACACAGGAAATGTCTCCCCTCACTCCCCTCATACTATCAGGGCTCGATTAGCGGGCTGATGTTCCCCAATCTGAGGAGGGAGCTCCTCATGCAGGGGTTGAGGTGGAAGAAGATGCCCCAGACCAGGATGATGGGGCAAACATCTCGAAAGTCAGCCAAGATGATGAGGTAGACATCCCAAAGGCTGACCAGCAGCCTCATGAGACTCAGGATGAAGAGGTTAACCTTTGGTATAGTGATGATGAGGCCATCCATTATGCTATCTCCCAGACGATAGATATGGAGATGGTGTGGTTCCTTATTGTGTTTCTACGCGCCCGATGGATAGTCCCAAGTGCAAAAACGATGTTCACCCAGGGGCTCACCAAAGGCTCAGGGGGTTTTCAATGGTGGGTTATTATTTCCGACTTTCAGGTCTTCACGGATCAATTGGATAGGGTCCCTAATATCAAAGCAGTGTTTGATTCTTACCAGTTCGACTGGATGGCATACAACCTCGGATATTTTGGGCCTGCTATTATTCAGGAATTGTTTTCTAGCTATGCCGCCAGCTTACTAAATGTGGTCGCCGATGGAAGTTCCCTGAAATTAAAGGAATAATTGGCCCTTTGATTATTCCTACTTGCTCAGGTCCTCATACGGGGTGCACAGGTGGTCATCTCTGAGACCACCATCAACAGATTCCTATTTGGCCTCGACTACCAAGCCCCATTAGATAGTTTATATATTGACAGACACTTATGAGTCACTAAAAGGAGCAGATGTCAAACCCGTCATCCTAGACTGTTATATTGACATGGATAGCAAAATGGGTTGTCCAACAAGGTACTGACGTTGCTTGGGTCACTGAATCAAGGATTCCTATTTCCAAGGCATCTCTCACCTTCACTGCCAAGTTCTGGTGGGTGGTGGTATGCTCCAGGCTTCGCCTCACCAACAATGACAACATGTTTCAACCATCATATGTTTCTTTAGTGGCTAGCCTTGTTCCTAAATATGGATTAAATGTGGGTCGGATCATTTCCACTGAGATTCAGGATAGGGCTTTAAATGACAGGGATAGGATGCCCTTTCCATGCTTGATCGGGGCACTATGTTACCAAGCCCATGTCCCCAACACTCATTTTTTGGGATGGAAGATAGTCCCTAAAGGTGTGGTCAACATTGCACTCATTAAAGACATCCAAAACCTACTTTATAGAACACATATATGACGGTCAAGGGGCACATGGATGCTTCCCCAGGCCGCGGCGCAGCAACCCTTTCTATTTTATGGGTTTGTCACTGCCCCACCGTCAGGCACAACGTTTGAGCAGCCCGAGAGCGGTGGTGCACCTTCCCTAATGCAACAAGGCTATGCCTATGTCCTATATGAGTTCCTTTCTAGTTTGGTATCATATCAATGCCAGACTCAGGCCATCGTTGACCAAGTGGTTGAGCGGATGCCTCGGTAGTGTTATCTCATGTGCACCAAGCAGAAGAATGGCTCCGTAGTAAACTTCGAGGACAAATTCCTAGCCTTCAGACTCAAGTTATTATATTGGAGGGATATTTTCATAAGATGTTTGGTAGTATGTCTGGGGAGGAGATGACAAACATTGTGCAGACTATGAATGACATGAAGAATCAGATTGCTCAGCTTTTTGCTCAATACCAGTGCACTACGCCGACCGCACCTCTAGAATCATACATGAACATTTTTAATGCCCCGATATAAGTACAAATCTTAGATGTAGCATTAGGCTTGCCACCTGTCCCACTCGCTGCACTGATGTCCACCACCACTGAACCAAAGTGCAAGGATAAAGGCAAGAGGCAGAGTTAGTGGGGTAGCCCACCACCTGACCCGTATATGGTGATGGATAAGAACGGGAATGGTGCACAGTGGACGCAACAAGGGTAGGGGCTTCCAGGAGTAGTTTTGGGACTGGCCCATATTTTGATGATAAGGACCCTACTGGGGATGTCTAACCTCAATGGATCGATAGATGCCTAGCATATCCCAGGTATGTTCCACTCCCTATTGTACATTATTTTTTGTTGTGGTGCAACGGGGGCACTGCATTGTCTTTTTTTAGGGGGGAGGGCATCCTGCTACTAGGAGTTTTTTCTTTCCATGATTCTTTTCTCTCAAGTAAATTATCTAGTAGAACTATCATGTTTAGGGTATTTGTGTGTCTAAATATGAGTAGTCTTAAGAGTCGGTAGTAACCCTTATGCTTTTGTGAAAAAATTCCCCAAAGTTAGTTTTCCAAAATTCTTGCAAATGCATACACCCCATCTTGGCTAACTTATGCGATCATTGTAAAACATTGTATACATTGTCTAGTTGAAACCTTTATGTATGAAGCATGAATGGGTTGATCAGTGTCGGATCATATAGGATATGTGCTATATGCTCGTGAACTTGTTGTCTAATTTGATTGATGTACTTGTGAGCTAGAACTTTCCCGATTGGTCCCATTGAGACGATTGAATGATTGGATAAGGATAGGATCTTAGGCCATTTTTTTGTGAAGCCACTGAGCCTAAAAGATGACTAACCAAATGAATTTGTTCCATTTGAACCAAAAGTTGAGCCTCAATAGACCTTTTCTTTGTAATCACCCAACTCACCTTCTTTGTCTATCTGCAGATCTCTACTTTGGCCCTAGTCTCTTCAAGGACATTGTGAACCTTAGCCTAGGACAAATTCCTAAGTTAAGGGTGGCTTATATTGGCCCTGGTCCACTGAAAGACATTATGCACCTCAACATAGGCCAAAAGCCTAAAGTGAGGATGGCTATTGTGAAAACTGCAGAAAAGTTAAGGTATGAAAAAGAGTCAAGTGATGAGAGGAGAAGAAAAGTTTGGGGCGTGACCGTGAGAAAACAAAAGAGAGAGAGAAAAAAATGAATGAAAATTGAAATCACTCTTAATGGCAATAAAAAGTTGAAAGAATTGGAACAATAATAGTTTGTAGGGCCGAAAGTAGAGGACTAAGCCAAAGTAGTGTCTTGGAGGGGTAAATTAGTCACTTTGATCCTAAAAGTACCTCACCCTATATCGAGCCTATATTACAAGCCATAAAAGTCCTAAAGTGATCCTAAAAAGGTCATCGAGAGTCAAAGTGGTAAAAATAAGGGCAAGTATATGGTCGTTACTTCTGTGTTGATTGGATATCTTTTTTAGAGTGAGTATCTACTTTCCAGTCTCTATGTTGCATTGATATATTATGTGTGAGACTTCGTTGTAGTGAGGGAATTATTCTTGCACTATTTGGCTACTAGTCTAACTGGTTCAGTGTTGTTCTTGTACTTATTGGGGGCCAGTTGTACATGGAATATTGTCTGAACTTAATCTATGTTAGTTGGTTTGGGGCATAAAGTCATTTGAAGCTTATTTTAGGGGAATAAGTGTTATAATGAAGGGGTTACTACACGATTCCTATTGAACAATTGTGTTTATATGTAGTTTTGTGTTGTAGTCATTGCTTGAGGACAAGCAAAAACTTTAATTTGAGGGTGTTGATGAGTCGTGGAATCACGACACTTATAACGCTTTTAACATAGGATTTTTGTGAGTTCCCAAGCTATTTTGTTGGTTGAATGTCATGTTTTATGCAAGTTATAGGAAATTGAACAAGGCATGGAATTGTGGGCAAAATTCAAGGAAATGATTCAAAAAAAGGGGTCCACAAGTGACAATGAGTGACGACTCCTATGGGATATGGAGCTTCACACGGGCCGAGAGAGGCCATATGAGTATGACCAGGAAAAAGGCTACACAGTAGGAAGCCAAGTGAAGGACCACGGTCGCCTTCACGGTCTATGACTCATCAAATGGGTCATGAGACTTATCGTGGACTCACACTTGGCGCACCAAGAGGCCAAAAGGAAGCTAAGGGAACAAGTCAAGTCCCACAGTGCCTCTCATAGACTGTGGGAATGCACACAGGCCATACACAAGACATTTTGGACCACCATTGAAAAGTTTTACAATTGTACAAGTGGAGTCTCACGTGGCCCACCATAGGTCGTGTGACCAACCATGGACGGTGAAGTAGGCCGTGATGCTGAATAGGATGAGAGCAGAGTGAGAAATTTCCTAAATGCAGGACCACAGACCTTTCAACGGTCCGTGTGGCTCATCACGGGTCGTGTCAATGCCCGTGTCCCATGCCAATGATTATTTTCCTATTTTAAGTTGAATTATGTTTCCCATGTATACAAATACTCTTTTTATTTTATTTTATGGACAAACTTCGACTACTGAACAAAAATGAAGAACAAAAATACTATTTTGTGCTAAATTACATTGAACTCTAAGATTTTAATCAACTCAAAAAATTGTAATTCGTGGATTCTTTGCTGGATTAATAGTAAGTTCTTCATCATGACTTCTCTCTCTTATTGTGGGATTTATGCACTGAATATGCCAGGCTAAATTCACAACTAAGGTTGTGTCAACTATGACAACTCATTAAAATTGACAACCCTGTGTTAGGTCATGGGATTGATTATTGTAGATATTTCATGGCTCTTCATAATAAACTCATCTTCTAATTAATCGACGCATTGAGGCATCCCTGTATTCATTACTTGCATGAGAGGGGGATACTGATTATGAAAAGAGCATGCAACAGAAATTCAAGGTTGACAACCTTGTCTAAGTACTTGAGACCGAGAAGTGAGAGTATTCTGGGATCCTGAGAACAAGTTAGTGGGTATACATTCTGAGGCCAAGAGGTGAGGCATGAGATACATCTAAGAAGGATCGAGAGGCAACTTAGATGTTACCGACGTCTGCGTGATCCTATATACATAATCATGAACAAGCTTAACATTGGGTCTGGCTATCGGCTGGTGTGTCATAGCGAACATAACCCTAGCAGTTAGTCACTTGTTTGAAATTCAGCTTCGTTGATCTCCATTTAGTCTTCCATTTAATTTCAATAGTTACTAGAACAAAACCCCCATTTTACTTTATGCATGGTTGATTCCAGGAACTAGAGTATTTGTATGCATGGTTGATTCCATTTTACTTTATGCATGGTTGATTCCAGGAAATTTTAGGCCAACATCCTTTCGGACATACAACTATAAATCTTCGGCATTAAAAGTAGTCTTAACTGGTAGGAAATGAGACGATTTAGTCATCATATCAATAATAACCAAAATACAATCAAATTGCTTCCAGGTCTGGGGCAAACCAACCATGAAATTTATATTCACATCCTCCCACTTTCAAATAGAAATCTCAATAACATGAGTCAAACCACCAGGCCTTTGATGTTCCACCTTTACTTGTTGACAATTAGAAAACTCGGATACAAACTTGTCAATACCTTTATTTATACCATGCCACCAATACACCTCTCTTAAATCTTGATACATCTTAGTGGATCCCAGATATACAGAGTAATAAGAGTTGTGAGCTTCACTCATAATCACTCCCTAAGCCATCAATATCTAGAACGTATAACTGGTCTTAATATCGAAGCACACCATCTTCTCTTTGAGAAAAAAACTCTATCTTTCTTTCAGCAACTAACGTTTTAAACTTAACCAATGACGGGTCCAAGTCTTCCTTTGCCTTGACACTAATAACCACATAAGATTCAACCCTATTCTGAGCATGATTTCCACCATCATTAGATTCACTCAACCCAACCCTTAATCATGTCAAGTGGTGCACATCCTTCAAAAACTCCCTTTTGACCTCATCTATGTGAAAAGCTATAACATCTTCCTTGCCTATATTGCATTACGTGCCTCAAGTGACTCTCCCTATTCGATAGGGAGGGATGGAGATAGGAAATATTAAGACATGTTCCATGGCACGTTATAAATCATGAGAAAGTGAAATATTTCCTAAAATGCCTTGTAGCTTACTACCCATAAATGTGGAGTGCTTCATACCCATGAATAAGACTCTACTTGACGTGGCATGTTGGACTCCGAGGACCGTTTATAAACCTAGTGCTCTGATACCATGTTTTTCAAGACTTGGGATTAGGGCCTAGGAGTGAGATGACGAATGAGAACTCGAGAGTCCCCAAACAAGCCTCATAGCATCCGTTTACACATCATCAGTTTGGAAGTTCTTAATTAAACAACAAGCACATAATTCTAAGGGAAACAAAGCTTTGGACTCAAGCTATGGAGATGTCAGAGGGAAAGAGATTTACATGAATTCACGTACCCATAACACATAAGAACTAAGGTGCGGGTAAGTATGACTCACGCTATTGGGATAGAAGGGACTTAGGACTTTCAACATTTCCACATCTCATCACAATCATATCATCATAACATCAACCTGATCAC
>JBCEWC010003786.1:0-29136 GCA_038996855.1 Solanum aculeatissimum
AAGTGGGTTGAAACCATTTTTACCCAAACCATATTTGACCAAATCCATATTTACCCATATTTTATATGGATAGATTGAAATCCAATCCATTTTAACTCAATCCACATTCAATCCATCCAAATCCGATCCAATCCACCCATTTGTCACCTCTAATTGTGAACTTGTGATCCATCTTTTGATTAGAACCGAAGCCATTATTATTTTTTTAATCATAAAATTATATTGTATATATAAAATTTAAAAATTATACTTTTTAAATGTAAATGTTAATATTCTCTTCTTTCCTTTTTTACTTTTTGTGTGTATTTATATATTTTTAAAATTTTCTTAGCAAAAATCTAGACTCCGCATTATTTTTGAATCTCATAGTTGTAATTTTTTAATTATTATTTAATTATGGTTGGTGTGGCTGCCATATGCGAAGCCTTGCAAACCACATGACAAAGAATCAATGAGGGAATCCTAGTTCTCGATCTGGTGGGCATTATAATTATTTTTACACCTATATATGGGTTATTTTTTCTTTTTCTTTTTCTTTTTGAACGATAGCAAAAATACATAAGCTCTATTTTACAACTCAAAATATATAAAAAGTATCTTTTCAAGAGTGTATGCAAGTATTTAATTATACGAATATTTTTCAATGAATATTAATAAAAAGAGATTAGTAGTAAATAAATTATATGAGATCTTTGTATTTTTATTTTTTTTATTCAAATTGTAATTGATTATAGTCTTACAGGAAATTATGAATTTCCTGTGTTCCATCAATAGTTTTAACAATATCATAATGATTTTAGTGACTTGGATTAGATCCCATTCAAATTAAAAATGTTCTTTTCTAACTACTTCCACGTGTATTTTCTTAAACATGTTTATGCATATGCTATTCATCACTTTTCCTTCCAGTGATCAAAGTACAGTACCCATGAATCATGATTTAGCAGCCTACAGAAATTTGTTTGGAAGCACACACCACTTGCTGGTCCTGATTTCCAGCTGTCTCCATGTAACATCAGCCTTTAATTTTTTTCCCTTAACGATCTCTTATTTTATTTAGAGCACGAATTTAATTTATTTCAAGTAACATGTTGTCGGTCTACGAAAACAATTACATTCACTAGTTAAATATAAAATAATATATATAATTTTATATAGAAAATATAATTTATTTCAATCAAACTAATTGAATTTCTTTATTCATTTTTCTGTGATTATGTAAAGGGGTAAAATAAGATACTGGTTATCCAAGCTTTATAAGGAGTTCATCCATCTTATTGACTATCAATATGAGACTTTTGTCATTCTTTAATTAATATTGCACCTCAGACTTGGTGCTTCCTGCTTAGCATTTGGTGTATGAACAATTTTAATTTCAGAGATCTAACATTAGGTGAGATGGATTCTGCTCTGATACCATATAAAATTAAGTCTTGACTTTAACTCATACCTCATAAATAAGTTCAAAGAGAGGAGAATTGTCCAAGCTTTATGAAGAGTATACCTATCTTAGTAACCACAAATGTATGACTTTTGTCATTTTTTTTATGGATTATATATAACATATCATGAAATTTAAAAAATATCTTTTGAAAATATTTTGATAAAATCAGTTATTGATAAATTTGAGGTACAATCCAAGTTTCCAACTCAACTGGACTAAAATAATTTGAGCTGAAATTGACTAAACTAATAAATGGCCGGTTTGTGATGGTCATATATCATGGCGGCCAATATAATACTTAGAAAGTACTGCCAGCAATATCCTGTCTCTTTCGTGAACTAAATTACGACTTGAGTTCTGATTTCATTTTCAATTTATTCTTCTGTTAAGTAAGAAAGATTCTTTAGCCAACTGGCCTTGTATATATTCTGTCCCTTATTTAATCCTTTTCTCTCAATTAAACATCTGCATAACCCATTGTAATTTGAGATTAATTAATTTTATAGCCAGAGAAATGGGTCGTCTAAATCTTCTTATGGCAGTAGTGTTATCAATTTTTTCAGTTAGTATTGTGTTGATGCCTAACTTGGCATCTGCACAATTGAAGACCAATTATTACGCCAATACTTGTCCTAATGTTGAATCTATTGTTAGAAATGTCGTTAACCAGAAATTCAAACAAACTTTTGTCACTGTCCCTGCTGTTCTCCGTCTCTTCTTCCACGATTGCTTTGTTGAGGTACGTACCTGCAGACACTCTTTCATTAATTTTTAATCGTGATTTTGCTCACAGGGATAGGTGTGAATTTGATTTTCATTGCTTCCCCAATTTGAAAAAACATCTTACGTTTAATTTTTCTAATTTTGCTAAATGGTTATTATTATGTGTTTGTTGGAACCAGGGATGTGATGCTTCAGTGATAGTAGCATCTACACCGGGGAACACGGCTGAGAAGGATCATTCAGATAATCTGTCATTGGCAGGAGATGGATTTGATACGGTGGTTAAAGCCAAAGCCGCTGTTGATTCAAACCCGCGTTGTAGAAATAAAGTATCTTGTGCCGACATTCTAGCCTTAGCCACCAGAGACGTCATTCAGCTGGTTCGTATAGATAATTATTCTTTAGGCGACATTATAAAGTTATTAACACGCATGCACATTCTCTCTCTATGTGTGAAGAAATTTAACTCATTTTGTTACGTGCTTGTAGTCTGGGGGACCTTGGTACCCAGTGGAATTAGGAAGGCTAGATGGGCTCACATCAAAAGCTTCTAACGTGGAAGGAAAGTTGCCAAAACCAACATTCAATCTCGTTCAAACTCAATACCATGTTCGCCTCACATGGTCTAACTCAAACAGACATGATTGCCCTTTCTGGTAATTCCACACATATACTATAACTTTCTTGATATTACGTACTAATAATTAAATGCGCACCAATTAATTCTTATATTTAGTAATTGAGCTAGCTAGCTGTTTTGAAAATCATGCTTTCAACAAACACAAGTTAGAACACAAATATATATAAATAGGTTTGTTTCACTACAGCATGTGCAAAATAGGTACTAATAGTCAAGGTCCTAAATTCCTGGTATAGGCTCTATCCTAGCTGGAGTGAAATTTTATCATTAATCATTTGACCTTTTGCTTTTTAGCATGTGTTATTGATTCAGACATAATCATTTCTCAATTGATTTGGTTCATTATTCTTCAGCCAGCCCAGTAGACAATGGAATAATTTTACATGCATGTGTTGCTTTATCTAATGTTTTTGAGTAATTAAGATCTTGAATAAAAAAAAGATCGAAAATGATCCTTTTCAAATCGTAAATTTTTTTCTCATATGCTTATTCCAATATTAATTTGCAGCGGCCCATTCTGTTGGTTTTTCTCACTGTGGCAAGTTTTCGAACCGAATTTACAACTTTAGCCCTCAAAATCCAATAGACCCAACCCTTAACAAGCAATATGCAGCCCAATTACAAGGGATGTGTCCAAGGAATGTTGACCCAAGGGTAGCCATTAACATGGATCCCAAAACTCCAAGGACCTTTGACAATAATTACTTCAAAAATTTACAGCAAGGTATGGGCCTATTCACATCGGATCAAGTGCTTTATACAGACAAGCGGTCCAAGGGAACTGTGGACCTTTGGGCCGGTAACTCCAAATCATTCCAAAGTGCTTTTATAACTGCAATGACAAAATTGGGCCGAGTTGGTGTCAAAACCGGGAGGAACGGAAACATTCGGTTCGATTGCGGAAGAATGAACTGACGGAACATTTTGCACAAATGGCCTTTTTTTAGGCCACTATTTAGATTTTGTCCCATGAAACTTAAATGGACTGTATTTGTCTACTAAAATAAAAATGTATTCAATTACTTTTGAAGACAAAAATTAGTTCATTAAGAGTTATTGAGGATAGAATTTTATTTTTATTTTTTGTGGGAAGGTGAGGCCTGAATAAGGGGACTAGACTTGAACCTTCCACTGTTAATATGCAAAATAACAGTCCTATTGTGGGATGTGTAACTGTTGAATAAACACTATGTGTTAAATTCATTTTTCATACAAAATTTCACAACTTTTGATGAGTTAGTACTAAATGCTAATGGCCCCAGGTCAAAATAAATGTCTAATCAAATTAATTAGTGACCTTTTCAATAATATCTTTTTGTTTCCATGCTAAATATACAGTAATGATGTGATATATATAATTGATATACAGCTAAACTTCGAGATAATTGTACATATTAGACTTTTTCATGTAATAATCTAAGCATACGCACACTACCTTACAAAGACTTCTAACTAGCAAGACTTCAAACTTGTTGGCTTTGGAATTTTATACTAATTTAATAATTGACAATTCCGTATGTATCACAATTATATTATACTATTAGTACAACTTCTTATGGCATGGAATAAATTCATGCCAAAACTTCACATCAATCTATTCATTATGACATGGTTTAAACGGCAAATATATGACAAGCATATAACGTATACTAATATATAGGTTCATCACATCCATTCTTTTAATGTCTTGTTGTCTTTTATTATATTAAAAATTATATCGCGAAAGAAATTTAATTACAAACATGACCACGTTCACTTTTCTATTTTCATCACTTGACAAAAGAAGAAAAGAAGAAGTAACAATTTTGAAAGATAACAAGAGCTGGCAAGTTAATGAATGACCTTTTTACATAAATAATCTATATTAGATCCATAATTACCATCCATAGTAATAGAAAATATTTTATCAGGACTAGATTGTTCTTTGGGCCGATCAAAAAAAGCTGAAAGCAAGAGCATGTATTTTTATTTTTTTTAAAGATATGTAATATTAAATAACTAAACAAAGAAAATTAATAGAACTCATCCCATCCATGCTAGCCTATATAGGCTTTGAAATTCGAAGAATCAGATTGGGTTTGACTCATTTTTTTAGTGGGTCAGAAAACAACTAGTTCAGTCCATTAGTGATCGTTTCTTATTCTTTACTCCATTATATCTGTTATATATTATATGTGATCATTGTAGATAATTTTCAAATGATCTTTCTTTATTATGAATATAAACTATTGAAGGAAATTTTGACGTACAAAATTGTTCTTGATCCAATGGGTTTAACATATGGATAAGGTCCAAATTGGATGACCTTCACGCTGTAATTAAAGAACCCTCACAAAATTTGTAAGCGTATAAAATCAAGGGAGTTTCAAATTATCCTTAATTAAAAAAATATTCTTACTAACAATTCTTGAATTATGAAAAAAAATTAAGTCTGAGTTTCGTATATTTTAATAATCTAAAATTAAAGGATTTGTTTCATTTAAAAATTTTAGCAAAGGATTTTAACAAGTCATATTGATAATGATTGTCCATATAAAACATCTCAATTATATTAGAGGCCTTAGACATTTGTTTGCAATACATCACTTAGATGTTGATTCAAGAACTTTATTTATTATATGAAGATTTGAGTTGTTTAATTTAAAATTATAAAATATTTTTCATTAAAAATAGATAGCTATTTTTTTCTTCTATCACTTTAGATGTTGATGCAAGAACTTTATTTATAAATATGAAGATTTGAGTTGTTTAATTTAAAATTATAAAATATTTTCGATAAAAAAATAGATAGCTATTTTCCCCCCTTTTTTGTTTAAATTTTTTTATAATGTTCAATATTATTTCAAGTGAAATTAAAATCATAAAATTTACTATTAAATTTTTTAGAAGTCTCAAAATTTTTGGGGCCTAAAGCATCGTTATACCTATCACTTGACACATATCACACGTAAAGTCGTTGTAGACTACAATCATAAAGTCGATAAGACCTGTGATAAAGTATAGAGAAAAATTATTCGAAATAGATTTTTCACTATGAATTTAAAAACATATTAAAACTACGAGAAGTCATAGTAGAAAATTGATTTAGATTTCAATTAAAAATAAATTTGAAATCTAATTCCGTTATGAATTTAGAGTAGAAAAATTGATTTAGACCTCAAACAAACAACTTATTACAGAAATAATACATTAAAACTATGAAAATTAACAATAGAAAATTTGATTAAGATCTCAATAAAAAATAAACTCGATATCTAGTTTCTTCATGAATTCACTAAAGAAAAAAATGACTTAGATCTCAAAAACAATACAAAATTATTGCATCAAAGATATGGAAAATTAACAATAGAAAAATTAATTTTGACCAAAATAAACTCAAATCATAATTTCGCCATGGACTCACAGTAAAAAAACTGATTTAGATCTCAAAATAATTACAAAACTAATGCATCAAATATATGAAAAATTAACAATAGACAACTAATTTAGATCATTGTAAGACTCGTAAGTTAGGAAGTAGAAAAGTGCAGAAAAGCTGAAAATGAAAAATTTTAGATCAAAGTACGAACCTTATTTACGACTTATGGTTCAAACCACATGTCGTAAACAACTCTTGTGGATGGGATTTGACAGGATGAAAATTAGATCAAGTGTGGGGGTGGACTACGGGGGCATTTACGGTTTGTAAGTGGAACTACGAACCGTAGATGGGTATTCGTAGATTGAGGTCTAAGTTGATCAAAAAGGGGTTTTTGAATCATGAACTATGAACATACATGACAAGTCTTAGTCATGTTTACGAGTCATAGAACGATTTCGTAGATGGGGTCCTGAGATTGGAGTTTTTTAAAATATGGTCAACTTTTATGAAAGGGTTCTACGTCTCGTACATCTAGAGCTCTCAACACGGGTTGGTCCATTCCATCCAGGTTAGTCCATACAAGACTTTGAAATTTGACAGGTCAGGCCGGGCTCTCCCATTTATTTTTCGTGAGGTAAAAAATAACTAGCTCAACCCATCAGTAAGTGGGTTGTGGGTCTTGCTGGGTCAACTCATATTTTTACAAGTATATTTTTTTTATAATTTTTAAATTAAATTAAAATTTATAAATATTAAAATAAATAGCAATAGGACAATATTACATGGTATTAGTGTTACTATTACATATTATAAAAATATAATTTCTATCTAAAATTTAATATTTAAAAATTTTAAATAAACTTTGAGTTTGGAATCTTATTATTTTTAATACTCTATTTTTATTGTTAATTATTTTTTAATTCGACCCACGACCCTACCTATATTACAAAAGCCCCACAAATCAGCAGACTTATTTGGGTTGGGCTAAAAAGCTCATTCTTAAATGGGCTAAAAAAATCTTAGCCAAACAATGCTAAATCATGAGTTAGACCAGGCCGATCCAATAGTCCTAGCCCATACTAACGACTTTATTATCAAATTTATATCTAAATATCTAGTAACAAAAGATATCTTTCTCTTTGAACTGATATCTCCTATATTAAAAATTGTAAACCAGAAAAAAGAGATAAAAAGAAAAAAAAATATTGGAGTTTATAAAATTCATTGTGTGACTTTAAGGAATAATCAACTTGTTATATCAAAAGTTGTGGATTATAGCGAAATAGGCACAAGAAAAAATCAATAGACCGGACGATAAAATGGATAAACGCTAAAAAAGTAGTGATACGTCAAACTTCAATAACTTTAGCAAACTCAAAAAGCAACAACGAAATCAAACAAAGATGTCACGCCCCGAGCCTACACCCTGTACGTGGCCAACACTCAGAAACCATTGTTGGCCCCCAAGCGAACCCTTGGCCTGGCTGACTCAATCAACTGAAAACTTTAACATGTATGCAGAAGCTTTATAGAGTAAACCTTTAAAACATTTAATAAAACTCAAAGAATCTCTATCATGCTTTATGCAAAGTCTGAAAATATCTCTTTATACAAATTGTAATAATGCTTAACATGTCTGAATGAAAAGACTAAACTGACTCACTAATTCTGTCCATGAAGCCTCTACTATACTGAAAATAGGTGTCGCAACAAGACCCACGACTATCTGACTGTAAAGTAAAATAAATAAACTGGACTAACTAACTAGAGCCCTCTGAAAGCGAAAAGGTATTAACAATTGTTGTTGGGACACGTCTTACTGAATGTATACTATCATGGGTACCTGAATCTGCATCATAAAACGATGCAGCATTAAAGGGCGTCAGTACGTGAAATGTACGGCATGTAAAATGACCAAAACCGAAAAACTCAGGATTCACTACTTAAATCATAGGCTAAATGCTAAAAAGTAACTCAATAATATAAATGATGCAAAATAATTAAAATATTTGATTTAATGCATAAATAACAACAACTCTGTCTGTATCTGAAAATAATATATATACTTTAGCTTGGAGAGTTTCTCTAACCGACAACATCTGACCCACGTTGCCAGAGTCATCTAATATCTTGCCAAGGTAAGGGATGAAGTGTTGGGGATCTATATAAACTGGGGCATCTCAGTGGCATGTGAGGAGTTGTACATCTGGTACAATTCTATCCTACGCAGCTACGCTAGCTACGTAGTTTATGGGGTTGGAGTTATCTGAACTCGTACCCACATCGGTGTTCAATACTACTCCCAAAACATGCATTGTACTCAATAACTGTAAAAAAAATCCCACTTTAGGGAAAAACTTAAAATCAGCTTCTTGGAGCCTTGATTCAACATATTTTCTATAAACTGACTTTTCTTTCTCAAAACTAATAATGCTTTCTCATAACTTGTAATGCTTTGTTTAAAAAAAAGAAAGTAGTCATGCTGTTTTCTGATAAAATAATACATTTGGAATTGTCAAGTTCCCTCAAACTCTAAAATTTATACGTGATAAATAGTAATGCAAAATACCTTAACTGGTTGGACTGCTCTTTCAAAACTGATCTGCTATGCTCAAAAGATAGTATTGTAAATAGGCTATTGGTATGACTCATGGTGAGGTATTTCTGTAAATCGACTCATACTTTTGACTGAATAAATTTTTAGAATTAAATCACGATAATGGAATGGTAACAAAACTCATCTAGGGTTCTTGTAAATGTAGTAATACTTTAAGAATCTAAAGAGATGTATTCAATAATAAATTTTTAGCATAATAATAATAAAATAACAAGGATTTCATGACAAGGTTCTAGAATTTCTCCATAAGATCATAGAACTATAATTGACTAGACTCTAGACTAGAATTCTTGATAAGAAATATAGATTAGGGACGAAAATAGAATTTTAGGTAGCCTTATATACCTGGAATGAAGACTGAAGAATCAAGAAATCCGTTCTTGAAAATTCTTAAATTCGTTTTTATTGAAATCCTAGGTTACGATTTAAGATTTCTCTTAGAGATTCATGAATAGATGAAGGAATTTGGGTTGGAAAGCTTGAAATTTATAGAGAATAACTTACCTTGATGATGAATCTTGAAAGCTAACCCTAACTTGATGATTCTTAAGTGTTTATGTTTAGGAGTGAAGAAGAGGATTTTTAATTGTGAAAAATTGACGTTTTATGCATTTTGGGACCTTAAATAGACCCCCAAAGGTTATAGGATAAAAGTACCCTCAAAACATAATAAAAGGACGTCATTTAACTTATCTAGAAGAGTCTGCGTCAAGTCCGCGACGCGGACCTGTTGCGGACTTCAGACAACTCTGCACATTTTCAATAAAATGGTTATAACTTTTTACTCTGAACTATAATTAAGGCGAAACTGGATGCATTGGAAAGATTATTCAAAGATCTTTAATTTGAGAGATTATGGATCACCTAACTCATTATATTTTAGGAGATATGGTCATTTGAAGTTTACCCTTCTATCTACTCCTACAAAAACTTAGTCGGTGCAAATGTTTTGAACTTGGCTTGACCTTGGGTGTCCCTTATGACCTCAAACCACATCCAACACCCTTCACTTACTTAGGAAAGGACCTTAACATACATTCACAATTTGGAGTTATTGGATCACCTAATTTCATAGAATTTCATATCGAAGCTCAATCAGTGAAAGGGATTTCAACTCAACTTTGTGCTAGAGGGCTCTTGTGACCTTACTTCATCTTCAAATCTATTTTCACACTAAGAAATTGACTTTAATGCCTATGCTAAATTTAGAACAATCAATTACAATCTTATATCATATGAAGAATGGTTCAATCTTAGCTAAAAAAAAATTTGGGTGTTACAAAAGACTTTACTCAGTTTGTAAGAAAAAATATGAAAACTGAGATGAAGCCTTTCTATTTATAGCCATCAATAGATACGAATTCACTTTAATCAATTAATAATTTCATGAACTAATTAATTAGTAATATAAAAAAAAGAAATCTAATGAGAATGATAAATAAATTTTGTCTAAAATATGATTAATCAATCACATCATTTGCTGAAGTTAAAGCTGAAGCTGAAGCTAAGCGAGTGATGACGATGCAGGGGTATCCTCTACTTAATTCTTTAAGAGTTAAAGAAAGTGTTCCCTAATATAAGGATACACATTTTTTTCTCTATTCTACCAATGATGGAGAAATATCTCTTCAATTTTCCTTCATTTGGTTCCCCACATTTTTCAATTCTCATTTTTCTATTCACACCTCACTTAAACCCAACATAAACTGTTTATAAAATGATCAATTCTATTTATGCAATTGTTATTTGCACCAAAAATGGACAACACCTCACTTAAACCCAACATGAACTGTTTACAAAACGATATGTTATGTTTACGCAATCGTTATTTGCACCAAAAATGGACAACACCTCACTTAAACTCAACATGAACTATTTACAAAATGCACTAG
Organism: Solanum aculeatissimum; assembly: GCA_038996855.1. NCBI lineage: Eukaryota > Viridiplantae > Streptophyta > Magnoliopsida > Solanales > Solanaceae > Solanum > Solanum aculeatissimum. The sequence continues at coordinate 10,678 of JBCEWC010003786.1, forward strand.
TTTTGTCTACGCAACTGTTATTTACAACAAAAATGGGAAATTATAAATCCATTTATCGTTTCACGTTCCTTACAACCCATGTAGTTAATTGGTTGGCCACTGTAAATAAATTTATAATGGAGTATTAATACATCAAAATAATCATTCATACAGAGTAAATTAACATAATGCATACAACATGTTTATGCATGAAAGTCATATTTTCTCTAGCAGTCTTATCTAAAAGGACATTCTATGAAAAAACTGGCGGTAAATACCTGCTGAAAAATGAAAATTCCAGGCTTCTAGCTTGCTCGTCAAACAAATGAAGTGCAATGTAGAGCAATGTCACATGTCATTAAGTGCACTAAAATAATCATGGAACTAAATAATAAAACACAAGTTAATTAGTAGTCAAACAAAATTGGCCTCTAAATTAAACGTCAAGATTATTTCCAACGAAAAAAAAAAAAGGACAGCTCATGCATATTTTTTAGTATTTCCAATCCACATACAAAAAATATGCATAATATAGTGTTTTAACTTCTCAAATAGCAACACATCCACATAAAGTAAAATTGAAGAAGTACTTAATAAATTAATAGTGAATACATGCCATTATAGGGGATATATATCGGTTTTATGACCCATTAATTAACAATATTATTTCAGTTATAGATAACAAATGAGATATATAAAGATATTATTTCTTCAATAGTAAAACATTCACATAATTAAGTAAAACTGAGGAAGTACTAAATAAAGTTTCTAAAAGATCTTATTCATGATTAACTTTATAGTGAAATACACGCATTATAGGGAATATCGGTTTTATGATCAATTAATTAAGTGAAATAGTGATAAGTAAAAGTGAATGGAGCTGGACTATAACGTAAGTTCAATTTTCTTAGCTTCCTATATTTTAGCCAATTAACTAAGCTCATCATATTCATCACGAAGAGGAAGAGAGCGATATATGGAACACTAATTAGTACTTACTAATTAATAATCAAGAATATTAGATTAAGATAAAGACGAAAATTAATGCTAAGTCAAATGAAATTAACTAAAAAGGAACCCAAGATGTAGCAAAAACAACATTATGTCCTTTCCATGTAAGCACAAGATCTTCCTCATCCTTCTTTAGCCCCCACCCAGCTGCATGCTCATCCAACATGTTCTTTACTTCCGTAATTCCCTCTTCACTAAATCCACTGCTCCTGAAATTTGCATTTCTCATCCGTTGTACCCACTGACTCTTCGGCTCCAGCCTCTCGAGTCGTTGTACACCCTCCTGAGCTATCACATTCTCAATTTTCCAGCAAATATCTGCTTCGTACCACTGCCTTTGCTTGCTCCCTCGCGGAAGAAACGTATCCACAGTATCATAAGGTATCCATAAATAATTAAACGCGGATCTTAGTCTGCACACCAGATTATTAGAGGTGAAATCCGCGTCTTCATCCACTAACACAACAACCGTTGGGTCCAAATTCCGAATAGCCTTAAGAAACATGGTACGGTACGAATTACTTGTACACTCCGCGGTAAATCGATTGGACAGTAACGTTGTTTCCTCCGGTATGTAATGAAGCATCATGTGACAGTTTATTACTAGTGCCTCGCCATTCTCAGGGCGTATAAGATTTTGGACTCGTAGTTGTTCGATTACATTCAAAAATCCGTCTGATGAACTCGAAGGGATCACTCTAAATTCCATCATAACATTTCGTGACCTTGCGAAATTTACCAATTTAGCACCTAATTCTTCGTAAGAAAGATCAAGCATAGGTGGTAAATCTTCCGTTGCACCGGCTACCGTTAGTTTGACTATCGGCGGTCCTTCTACTCGAGTAGAAATTGCATCTATAAGTGTTGGAATTTGCATGCAATGAGTCAAGCTGAAATCAACAATGTGAATGATAGAGTAACCTTCCACAGCTTCTAATATAGCTCCGTTAGCAGCCGTGAATCCGAATCGATGCCACGGGGTTAAGTCAACGAAACTGGCAAGCTCAATGATGGAGAATTTATGAGTTTCCATTGAATGATTGAGATTGGCAGTAAGTAATTTGCAAGTCCCAATTTTCGCAGCACGAACAATTAGGGCTCGTAGGAATCCACAAGTGAGGCGTTGATTGGAGTCACCATCAGGAGGGGCAATGTTATTAAGGACCCACAAGATTTGTTGTGCTAAAGTCGCGTCGTTGCTCTCGATAGCATTGGCGCAGTGGACTAACAATTGTTCCATGCAATTAGTGTCTCCAATATTTCCCAAATTCTTCGATGTGTGAAAACCAGGCCACGGGCGCGCATGTTGGATCTGATTATTATTAGTACTACTACTATTTTTGTTCATCATCAGACTTGAAAAAGGTGAGACTTGTGGGGGTAAGCTCTCAGTAAATTGCATCATGAATAAGAGATCAAGTATTGCCAATTGAACTGGTGAATATGGGGCTATTAGATTTAGTGGAGTATTTTTTTGGGAGGTAAATAAGAAGAGGAGACAAGAGAAAAAGACTAGACTAGTAGTAGTGGTACCTGACCAATATTATCGGGAAGCGATCCATTCGTGATTTGCTGCTGCGTACAGTACTGCAGGGAGAACTTTTTGCAATATTCTGAGATTGAATCAACTATAATTGACTGTTCAACTTTTTTGTTCCAATAAAATGACTGGTGAGTAAATTCTCTCTCTCACCCCAGTGAAATTAATACGGTTCGATTCGATGGGTTAAAGTCAATATTGGGGCAAAAGAGACACTTGGGTTGGCATGAACAGGGACTTCTCATAAGGAGAAACTTTACACAGGCTACAAAACGGATGAATAGCGCTGCATCTTCTGTATCAGAGACAGAGAGAAAAAGAGAGAGAGAAATTGGTGATGGCTGGGATTTCTGATGGATTTTGGGGGCATGTGAAATAGCCGGCCAAGGAGTTGTCAATATGTGGGAGTTGGGATTTTGTCACGTAATGAACTGAGGGGAAAAGATTGAAGTCAGTTTTGGCTCACTCACGGGTTCATCATCATCATCATGCACAAATCATTTAGGTCACTTCATATTCCATATATGCTCAAGAATTATATTTGCATATATATTCCGAGAATAAAACTTTTTGCACTTATTGCTCTTTCCTTTTGGTGGGGTACCCTACATACCTAAATATAGATTAAAACCTATTTTAAATAAAATTGAGGTTGAGGAAGGAAAAATGAGAAGGAAATTATAAGTTAGGCAATCGAAATGAAAAGGGAAAATATAAGGTAGAGAATTGAAGCCTCACCAGATGGAAGCTAAGTTCAAATAGTCAACCAATTAAAGTACTAAAATTTCACTAGATTTTAACATATATCGATCATCACTATTAGTTCACGAAGGAATATTTATAGGTAAAGTCTCCTTAAAATGTAAAATTTGATTTATAATGTTGAAAATAAGATAAATTGTGAAGCTTCAACATATACATATCACATGTCCATGTAAAAAAATCCTAACAATGACAATATATATACATAACATAAACTTTTAAAATTAATGTTTAACTTGTGTATATTGAGTGTACAATTTTTTTCTTTTTACGCTGTACGATTATCTAAAAAATATTTACAAGTGATTATCTTCCATAAAATATGAACTTTGTCATCTTAAGAATTAAATAATTTAATTGGCATAACACATAAAAGTGGACTAATAATGCAAATTATTTACACCCTTTGTCGATACTAGTTAAATTCAACTAGTAATGTTGATGGACATGTTTCAATCCGTGTGTGTATGTGTGCGGTCCACAATTTGCATGTTACTACAATTTGTCTAGGGACCTTGAAGTGACCTTGGAGACAAAAAAAAATCTCATGCATCGATAGGATGGATGACAAGTCATTATCTAATTTAGCAGATTGATAGTTATTAACAAGTTTAATCTCCACAACATGCATAATAAGAGATCAGCAACATAATTTAATTAATGTTCTTGTGGAGGAGAACCACAAAGGTTACTATATACTATACAAAATTCTTTTTTATAACTTATGCGGCCTTAATTAATCTGCCAATTAACAGGAAGCCTAGAATTTCTGGTGATGGTATAATAAGTTGATACTTGCAACAACTACCATTACTCCATCGCTCTCAAATTAATTATCTGTCAAGTTACTCTTATACATGTCTTCTAAAAAATAAATTGAGAAAAGTTTGGACTATCTAATTTTTATGGAAAAAGAATAAAAAATGTCCTTATACTGTCAGAAAGGAGCAAAAATGCCCTCAATTTATACTTTGGGCCATCTATGCCCTTATACTATTATAAATGGGTCAAAAATGCCCTGATACTAATGAAAAAGGGTCAAAAATATCATTGATTTAGACTTTGGTCCAAAAATACCCTTGTCAATAATACTTTGGTCCAAAAATGATGTTATTGTTACCAAATGGGTCAAAAATGTCCTTTAAATGACTTTATATAAAAAAAATTCTTTTTAAACATATTGTATTCCTAATAAAAAAATTATTTTTAAAGAATTCTTTTCTTATTTTGTTGCTTTTAAATCACATTAACTAATAGAAATGTAAAAAAAATAATTATTTTCTTAATCTCATTTTATCAATTAAAATAGAATATCGTACCCTTGTAGCAAATAATATATGTCATAAATATAAGATCATGGTAAACCAAACATTAATTTTTATTTAAATAACAATAAAAATAGTAATTGTAATAAAGCAAAAAAAAATTATTTTTTTTCTCAAATTGAAGTAAGATAAATATTTACTAATTAAAAAAATGTCTTTATCGTCAATACTTTGGTCCAAAAAATCCCTTATCGTCATTTTTGGACCAAAGTATCATTGACAAGGGCATTTTTGGACCAAAGTATAAATCAAAGACATTTTTGACCCTTTTCCATTAGTATTAAGGTATTTTTGACCCATTTCTGATAGTTAAGGACATAAATGACCCAAATTATAAACTGAAGGCATTTTTGTTCCTTCCTTGTACTTTTGTTCATTTTCCCTATTTTTATTTATGTTTTAAGACATAATCTATCTTCATTGAATGTTTACTCTATTTATATTTGCCATCACTAGGCCATAATTGAAGTGTCGCAGTCTTCAAAAACAATTACACTATTAAGGATAAAATTGAAAAAGGATAATTAATTTTATACTTCTCTAGTCCATATTAAGTGAATTATTAAGATTTTTTTTGTAGATCAAAATAAGTGAATTGTTTGATGTTCAAGAAAATTGTTAGGACTTTTTTTCATGTTTCTTCACTTAATGAGGTTTTAAATCACTTTACATTTTCTAATACTAAGAAATTAAATAACCAAAAGAATAATAGTAGAAAGTAGTCTTTTATTTATGTTTTTAAATATCGTTTCTTAAAGCGTTGTCGTACCCCAACAATTCACAGCTAGCTAGAGGGAGTATTGAACATGAGAATTTGAGATGACTATATATACCACTACAGATAATCAAATTAGGAGGGAGAGAGTATTATATTAATAAAATAAAACACATCTTTTAAAGCAGAAACTTTATACCTAACACACGCAATAACACAAATGTAACACTGCTCTCTAGGGAATATAACATTCTCCAAAAACTCATCAGCACAACTCTATTCTTTCTCTCTCCTGGTTGAAAACACACACTATCCAAAAGAGTGTAAACAAATTAGACCTTATCCAGAGTAGGATTTCCTGATATCCACCAGAAATATGAATCCTGTACTGGCATGCAAGCGACTTAAGAGGATCATCATGTGAAGATCATTTGGAAACACTAAAAGCTAGCTTCGACTTAATTATGGGTCCATGCATATATCTATTCTGCCTCCACGTGAAGTGCTTGCTTTTTCCTCTTCCCTAACCCCGCCCCACCTCAAATAGACTACACGAAATTGGACACCGCAACAACAAAAGCAACATATACATACCCTTCCCCACTAACGTAACTCCCTCTTTCCCCCTCCATTCTTCAGGTCAAAATTCATAATATATCGTTAATAATTAGATAAATATTTCCCTCGATTTTATTAGTTTGATTTGGCATGATGAAATTTAAAAAAATAAAAAAAAATTATGATCTTATTGACTTAAATTAAAGTTATGTTAAATATACTAAAATATCTTTTCAAAGGGGGATCATTCTTTTTGATACATGTTCTCTCCGTTTGATTTTATATAAGTTAGCTTGACTTGGCACTAAGTTTAAGAAAAAAAGAAAGTTTTTTGAAATGTGTGGTGTAGAATAAGTTATAGATGCTTGTATGATTATAAATTATTTTATTAAAGATAAAATAAATGTTTAAAGGTTAAATTGTTCGTAAATATAGAATGTGTCATTCTTTTTGGGACTAATAAGAAAAGTGAGTAATATAAAGTGGGACAGAGGGAGTACTAAAAAGGAAAGCAAATCATTCTTTTTTAAACAAAAGAGAGTATTTATTTACTCCCTCCGTCCCATTTTAGTTGTCAGGTATACTAAAAATAATTATCTCAAAATAGTTGTCAATTTAGATAATCAAGAAACAATTAAATATTTTTTTAAATTTTTCCCTTAACATTAATTATTCTAGGATAAACATGTATCTATAGATAAAAGTTTAATTATTTATAAGGGATATATTAGTCAAACAACACTTCTAATTGATTTTTTCTGAAGAGTTGTGTCAAACTTTATTAAAATGGAACGGAAGGAATATAATCTTCAAGGGTCTGATTTTGTGCCTCTGCAGGGTTGTGAATATACTCCTGGTCCTGGTTGATGATTTGTCCACTTTCCGTTCATGTTCGGACTAATCAAATCATATATGTTCAAATGTAACTCATAACGTATGGATAACTTTAATTAATAAGTAAATTTTAATTGCATCCTTGTGTAGATAATGTGGTAATCTATTAACAAAATAAGACTACAATTCATCATATCCAGCAAGAATTAGTAAGCAATTCCTTGGAATTCATTTCAGTCCGTCATTGATACTAGCATGATGCTAGTATCAGTCATGCACCCAATTCTTATACATATCCTTGGTGGTGATGTTGCATAAAAAAGTACGATACTTGATTCTTCCTACTTTCATGCCCATGCTACAAAACTTTCCCAGTCTATTTACCAGAAAGATAATTTATTTAGCCCTGTCCCCTCATGCAATAATGTAAAACCTCACACACTCAAAAAAAAAAAGTGTGTATGTGGGGGGTGAGGGGAGCATGATATTTTGTATGGAAGACTCAAAAAAATTCACCCATCTAGCCTGTATACTCAATGTATGACATATTGACATGCCAATGATTATAATGGTTAAACTTTGTAAAAAGTAAATTTAACGTTATTTTTTTGTTGTGGAATTTAATTTGTTGAACTGATGGGTAGTATAGCCTTTTTTTTCTCGAGAGAGAGCAAAATCTTGCCCTACTCATAAAAGGTACTTTGGTCAAACATATTTTTAAGCATGAGATTATAACGAGAATTTTCGCATATAGACACTCAAAAATATTTTAATCATGTTTTATAGCTATAATTTGGGTAATTACATCTCGTAATTATTGCTAACAGTGTTTGTATAATTCGCTATACAATTCGCAATTTTTGTATAACGTTTGTATAATTCGCCATACAATTCACTGTTTTTATATAACATTTGTATAATTCGCTATACAATTCACTATTTTTGTATAACGTTTGTATATTTCGCTATATAATTCATGCACAATGTTTGTATAATTAATTCACTATAAAATTCATAGTGTTTGTATACAATTCGCGCAATATTTGTATAACTCGCTATATAATTCGCAGTATTTGTATATTTGATACAATTTGTTGTACAAAATCAAACTGTAATTATACAAAAATGTTAGTCGCGAGCCGTAATTATTTCAAATTATAGTCATATTAGCTAATTAACTAGTATATGTTTGATTGCACAGGTAATTTTCCCAATTATAATTGCCTCTTCCAAAATCTAAAGACTTTTTCAAGTTTACATGCAAGTAATTACTAAATCTAAAATCAGACTATGTAGGCCGCGTGGTTTGTCGTACGTCAATATTCTCAACCTAACATACCTTGAAGGTGCAAAATCCAAAAAAAAGGACGAGTAAAGAAAGCGTATCACCTTTTGTCTCTTCTTGTCGTCCATCAATCAATATAATACGTACACACAACGTCACTCCAAACTTTTCTAAAATCAAAAGAATTCTAGAGTATATTACAAGAATTCGAGGAAAAAACATATAGAATCCAATTAGATAATAAAAATAATTAGTGAAGTTTAATATGAATTCTTGAGAACTTTGAGGAGGATTCCTTAACTTTGAGAAACAAGGACTAGAAGACACCAATCCAATGTTAAAATAAAGAAAAGAAAAGTTAGAGCATTTGTTTTGGAAGTTGTCAAAAAGGAATTCTCAAGCATCCATGGTACTTGGGGAGATTTTTATTCCTTAAATAATTAGGACAACAAATCAAACAAAAAGTGTCTAACCATGAAAGAAAGGAATTGTAAGTTTGTAATGAATTAATAACCATGTGCTTAAGATACCATTCTTACGTAGGTAATTGCTAGCTTAGCTTGTCTTTTTTTCCTCGTCATTTTTTAATGTAATTAACACCCACAGAACTATTCCTACTTAAACTAATTAATAATGTATTTGTTTTCATTAACCAAAGAAGAACTTTCCCACTAGAGGAGAAAGCCAAAGGAATAGAGACACTGGATCAAATGTTGAACAAAAGAAAATTGCTAATTAGGTTTTGATATTAGTGATGTTTTGACTGAGTTGTCCCCTGTTTGTTTTTTTTTTTTTTACAACTTTGGATGTGCCTATATATACTGCTAAATTTTATAAATCTGTCCAATCATTATCCAAAAAGTTTTGATTCTTTCTGTCTTGAGGTGGCTCAATACGTGCGCTACATGACGAGGAGGGACCATTAATCATGATCGTGATATATGTTAATTACTATTTTCTCTCACCCAACGTTTTTCCTTTTTTAGTCTATATAAAAATTTAAAAAAAAATTAATTAATATATTTTTATATTTAATAATAAAAACTTTATATATCTTGACCAATTTAAATTTGCATTTGATTCAAATCGATGTTGTTTCAAAAACGTCCAAAAAGCACCAATTTACTTTTTTGATGTACAGTAAAAAATTTATCCTTATCCTAATAAATGATTTATAATATTTTCATATTAGAATTTTGTGAGCTCTTTATTCAAGTAGTTATAAGTTGCATTAAAGTAATCATAAATTACAACATGCACCAAATTAAAGGAGGGATTGACGCAAGTTTTATGAAATGTTTAAATGTTAGTATTTATTTTTTAATATTTAGATAATTTATAAATTATAGGTCAAGTCAAATGTGAACAAATAAAGATGAACGGAAGGAATAAAAATATTAAATATTTATCATTTATTAAAAACTTGACTTCAAGAAATACTAAACAAGGTACTGTTTGGAAACTTAATTTTTAAAAGGGCATGAAATCCAAAATGGTGACAACTAATTAAATAAGATTGGAGAAAGTAACTTCTAAGCTAAAAATTAAAAGTCATAAATTAAGAATATTCATCCACTTCTGACAAGAACTTATTTTTGTACCTTTTTAGCTTAAAAAAATACTTAAATTATATCGTACTTTTTATCTTTCCCGAATACCTCCATATATGTACAACTAATTGTTTTGCTACAAAAAAAGAATAGCGCTAAAAACAATAAGTAAATTTATAAACACGTTAAAATTCTCAAAATCCCTTATGCAAACAGAAGGAAAAAAAAATCTTATTATTTCCATGTTAAAATATAGTAAATATATTTTTATACCAGAAAAAAAGATCTTATTGTTTCCATGTTAAAATAGAGGTAAGATATTTTTCTTAAAAAAGAGGAAAGAAAGAGATGACGACCCAATGGTTAACCTCTTTGGATGTGTTCAGCATGGATGAAAATATTTTTCTCTGATATTTTCATTCTAGCTGGTCAAAAAATTTGGAAGTATTTTATATTTTTTATGAAAATATTTTTTAAAAAATAAATAAAAAGGATTTTTCTAATAAGAGTAGAAAAAAATAAATTCTATAAATGACATGTCATATTGATTGTGTCTTCCATCCTCTAACACAGCTCATCTTCAGTTGCACCCAAATAGCTCGCCCCCCATCTAACCCCATCCTTATCGTTGCCTTTCATATTATTTGGTCTAGATTATATACGCATACTCTTAAAATATTATTTTCACTTACATATCAAATACAAATAATAAATTTAAAAATTACTTATTAATTTAAATAAATATTTTTCATCGTAACGAACACATCCTTTTAGTCAATTTTCACGTTACTCCATTTTTTCCTTTCAAAGTAATCATCTTAAAAATAAATTTAAAGAGTTGATTAAAATAAAATTAAGTAATTCTCTAGTCAAAAAGACACCTAGAGGCAAGATGGAGAATTTCAGGTATTTGGTCTTTCTTCTAGTCTTTTCTTTGGATTTGGGCTCTTTCATAAGTTTCATTTGGGCTAGTTATTTTGCGGGATAAAATGGGCTTCTCAAAATCAGCCCATCAGAAAATTATACTTGCTAAGACTGTGATAGGTTGGATGGGTTGAATGGGTTTAGGTCATTTTTGCAATTTTTAACGATGTTATGTTTACATAAAAAATAGCCAACAATCATAGAAATACATAGTAACTATACAATACAGTTTGCCACAAGTCATAAAAAATGTACACTAACTATACAATATAGATTACTTATACATAATCTATACATTAATTATATATTATGACACACTCAAAATTTGAACATAGCTTGACTATATACAATGAATGACCATCTTAAAAACTGAATATAACTTGACTATATACAAATATACATGACTATAGATCGAATGACCATTTTTTTATAATTACTTTGGTTGAATGGCCATCTACAATGATTATCTCTTCAATTTACACTCATTGTATCTCTAATGTAATATAAAATTTTCAAAATAGCATTTGATGAAATAAACAGCTAAGCTACCCATCCAGTTTATTAAAAAGTGAATTGTGAAAACATATTTGGAGCTAGATATAATTAAAAAAATATAATACAAATATATTGCAAGCAGTTACTGTTTTGTATTAATTTTTATCTTTTTCCTTTTTTGGACCTTTTATTCCAAATTCCAAAATGAAAATCTGTACCATCAAATGGGAATTCGAGTTCAGGATCTGATCCAATTGTTTTAAGATATTTGGGCTTTGAGGCCACTTCTTTTACGTACTTTAATCTCGAGGGGCAAATAAATAGATTGAGTTGAATTTGGACAAGTTAAGATGAGTTAAAATATGGGTAAAAATTCTATTGTCGATTCTTATTAAATTTTAATTATTTTATGGAAAATGGGTAAAAAATTTCATTAAACTATATGAAAGGAACAAAAATATCCTTAATTTTAGTTTGGTCCAAAAATACCCTACTGTCAATACTTTGATCCAAAAATGTCCTTATTGTTATTTAATGGGTCAAATATGTCCTTTCTCAAATAAATTTATTATTTATTTTATTTTTGAATACATTGTTTTTCTAGTATTTTTTTAATTAGTAAATATTTATCCTACTTCAATTTGAGGGGAAAAAATTAAAAATTAAAATATTTCTTGCTTTATTATAATTACTATTTTTATCGTTATCTAAATAAAACTTAATATTGGGTTTACTATGATCTTATATTATGACATATATTATTTGTTATAGGGGTACAAGGTTCTATTTTAATTAATAAAATGAGATTAAGAAAAAAAATTATTTTCTTACATTTTTATTAGTTAACGTGATTTTAAGAAAACAAAACAAGAAAAAGATTCTTTAAAAATAATTTATTTATTAGGAACACAATATGTTTAAAAAGGAAAAAATATATATTTATTTAAAGAAGAACATTTTTGGACCAAAGTATCAACGACAAAGATATTTTTGGACTAAAGTGTTGACTATAACGGCATTATTGGACCAAACTATAAATGAAAGACATTTTGGTTCGTTTCATGTAGTTTAAGGACATTTTTTGTCTTTTTCCTTGTTTTATTCGTTATTTTAAAAGCTTTTAGTATCTGAAATTTTTTTATACTATGACTATATATTATTTATCAATCAAATAATAAAAATGTCATTTTAATTAACAAAATTTCTCAGAGAATTTGGATTTACGCATCAATTCAAATTTTGATGATTTGGAACGAGCTGAGCTAATGAGTCAAAAATTAGTCCAAACTTGAACATGCTAAGCGGGTTATAATTTCATGAACTGTGTTTGCAACCTCTAATTTAATCCGTAACTAATTTTTCAGACCCATGAAGGTGACTAACTTACGATTGACCCGACCCGTAAGCCTTGAACATCAACATATGGCCCTTGTGGTCATCCAAATTTTAGGATTCTACTTTTTCCATTTTAAAATAATTAAATTGTTGGAATATGACACAAATTTTAAGAAAAAATATATATAAATTAGTCATGTTTTTTCATTATTGCCTTTTTTTTAAACTTTAAAACATTAATATTGATCATTAATTATTAAGTAAACAAAATATTAATTAATGAAAGGTAAAATTTGAAAAAAAAAATCAACATCTATAAAACAATTTAATTATTTTTAACAATAAAAAATATTCCAACAATGCAATTATTTTTGAATGAAGAGAGTAATATATACATCCAAGTCACTCTAAAATACTTACATGAACTCATTGTTTACCCTAACCCTATAAATATACAATATATATGTTTTCCATATACGCTTTTAGATTAAAATATCTATATATATATTATATTATCATGTCAATATATTTTGCCGCGTAACTTCCTTCTCTCTCTCTCTTTTTTTTTTTTAAAAAAAAATTGAATTTTGACTTTGGATTTTAAAAATTAAAATCACTTGAAGTAGCAGGTCATGTTTAATTGATTCAGCATTTGATTAAATGATATTAATTAAGTTATGCCTGAATTATTTGTTATCATATGCCTGATGTCATTTCGGGAAATTTGCAAAAGCAAGTTGTTGTGTTAAATGTGTCAAAGATACTCTTAATAATACTATTTGTTCAGTTTGATTAAGCTCGCATGTTTTTTCTCAAAAAGCTCACATCATCAAGTGATCCTATATTACTATATGTAGCTTTTCAATTTTTTCAACTATGAGTATGAAATTTTGTAGAGCTAAATGAATCCAAAAATACATTATTCGCATAAGAAAAGGTGTAATTCTATACCTTAAATATAGTTGTAATCTTTTTTGCTATTAATGTGAGACTTTATTCGCATACTCAATCGTTGGCTTTTGTTAATTCCGCTTGATGTAAAGTGAGTATAGGATATGAGACTCACTGATGTGGTTACCGATATTATTGGGTCTAGCTAGTTTTATAACGATGTAAAGTTTGATCTTTGCTTAGGTGGCATTTGGCAACATGGTAAAGAATGAACAGATTGTAAAATTCTTCGTTTCTCCTATATTTTATTTTTTTGGTAATAAGTGCAAGAAATATCCTAAACGTACGGTTAGTATTAACGCTCTATCAAAATCCAAGCCCTTTTGTCCATTTTCAAGGCCCACAATAGCAATACCCTTTCGTTTACAATAATTTCATTTGTATGGTTTTGCTTATCTCAACTTTGGATAACAATGGATTCCTCCAATACAAAATACGTATTCTCTGAGGGGATTGAATAACATAATCCTCTGCTGTTAACGATAATATGTCCACTAAAAAGGATGAACTTCTTTCCTCTGCTATGAAGAGGACCTCTGAATGGTATGTTCTATTTTGTGACTTTCTAAAAGTAGCCTCTTTCTTTATGATATTATTGAAACTATTATTCTGTTTTTTAAATTACTTACCTATATAATAATCTTGACAGGATTTTCTCCCAAGAGATCCCAAGTGATGTAACTGTAAATGCAGGAGGAACCTCCTTTACACTGCACAAGGTCAGTTGTTCTCTCTGCTTTTGTCATAACAAGTTATAACTAAACTCCGCATACAATCAAAATTGTTGTTGATTTTAGTTAAATTCCTAATTAGATTGAAATTTTCGGCCTAGGTCATATCTTACAAATAATAACAAACTTAGTGTAATCCCAATAGTAGTCTTTGAGGAGGGTAAGATGTGCACAATCTTATTCTAAGTTTTATGTTGTAAAGATGTTGTTTTCATTGATCCTTGACAACCCTCTAGTCTTGGGACTGACAATGTGAACGAGCTCACACAAGCAGAGTTAAGGCCTTGGTCACATCTTGGTTTTCGTTTTTGATGATTGATCAGTACGTTCAATAATGCACTGATTGTGTTGGATGCAGTTCCCATTAGTTTCAAAGAGTGGATATATAAGAAAGTTGGTCTCAGAATCCAATGATGCTGATATTTCTACAATCGAAATCCCTGATATACCCGGTGGAGGAGAGGCATTTGAACTTGCAGCAAAGTTTTGTTATGGAATAAATTTTGAGATAAGCACAGAAAACATTGCCTTGCTAAGATGCGCTGCGGAATATCTTGAAATGACAGAAGACTATGCAGTAGGAAATTTGGTGGGGAGAACTGAGGCCTACTTTAATGAAATAGCAATTAAGAGCCTTGCTGGGGCAGTTACAATTTTGCATGCATCAGAAAACCTGCTTCCTGTTGCAGAGAAAGTAAAATTGGTGAGCCGATGCATAGACACAATTGCACGTATAGCCTGCAAGGATAACCAATTCTCCACATCAGGTAGAGCAGAAGCTGGTCTCAGTGGATTAACTTCCTCCACATTTTCAAACCCGAAGCCTATAGTTGACTGGTGGTCTGAGGATTTAACCGTCCTTAGAATTGATTTTTTCCAAAGGGTTCTGATTGCAATGATGGGAAGGGGATTCAAGCTGTATGCACTTGGACCAATATTAATGCTCTATGCACAGAAGTCTCTTCGAGGTTTGGTGAGACCTTGTACTATAAAATCTTGGTGAATTGGTTAAATGAAATCTTTATGCATATAGTAATTTGTTGTTCATTACAGGAAATATTTGGAAAGGGAAGGAAAAAGATTGAACCAAAACAAGAACATGAAAAGAGGGTTGTTTTAGAAACCATCGTTAGTCTTCTGCCAAGGGAGAAAAATGCATTGTCGGTTAGCTTTCTGTCAATGTTGCTCCGAGCTGCAATATATCTGGATACCACGATTGCTTGCAGGCTGGACTTGGAGAAGAGGATGGCAATGCAGCTTGGACAGGCCGTATTGGATGATCTGTTAATTCCTTCATGTTCCTTCACAGGAGACACCTTGTATGATGTTGAAACCGTGCAGCGTATTATGATGAATTTCCTTGATAATGAAATGGAGGGAAATCAATTGGGAGATGAAGAGTATCATGTGTCTCCTTCATTAAGTGACATGGAGCGGGTTGGAAAACTTATGGAAAATTACCTTGCTGAAATAGCCTCTGACCGTAATTTATCCGTCATAAACTTCATTAATCTTGCTGAAGTCATCCCAGAGCAAGCAAGGATTACTGAAGATGGGATGTACAGGGCCATTGACATTTATTTGAAGGTATGCGCAATGAAATTACCTGATTAATTCTAAGGTTATTTGTGCATATTTACGCATAAAATTAATAATATTGATTTAGATAATTTCCTTAACAATGTACCTTCTAGTGCTAGCATGATATTCTCCCTTTATTAGGGAAATGCGGCTGGACCTCTGAAGCAAGGGATATTAATACCTTTCTGTGTTCTCTGATCACTGGAGTTATATGAGCCTAAGTCAGTCTGATAAGCTTTTTGGAAATATTCAAAATCAGACAATATGTCACCAATGAAAACCCGTCATCTTTACAATCATAACTCTCCAAAGACACATTTTTCAGGCAGTGCTCAACCAGCCTCACGAATTTGACCCAATCACCCATGTCCTGTACCCATTTATCCTACAGCATTCTTAACTCCCCAAAGATCATGAGCCATCTCGTTTGCCTGCAGAGATCATCTCTAAAATATGGCGGCTTTGTTTTATCCTATATGTTGCAGGCTTTGCTTTGCATGTGTTTATACTTGAGGACTTTCTCGATCATTTCAAACCTGAATGTTAACCAGGGAGAAATAACTGCCGAAATAATTTGGCATGCCTATACACTCAATACCATGTGTATAAGCATGTTATGTAAGAATTTGGCATGCCTATATACATGGTATTGAGTGCTAATACTAGTCTCAGTTCTATGCTCTGACGGATGTTACGAAATTTAAATCCATACATGTATTTCATATAGTGTATCTCATCCTAAAGAAGAAGCTTGTACATGTGCTCATAGATGTGCAACCTGCACCTCTGCTGTTACTCTTTCTAAAGATGAGGGTGGAATCAATAAGTTTTCAGTGCAGACTCTCCTAATCTTTGCTGCTGAGTTACGTAATAACAATATATCAACCATATACCCCGTTTGACGATCTTCATAAACCACTTCATCAGTACGACAACTAAATTCCTGAGCAATGAGTTGAACTTGATCTGAAAGTTTAAGCAGAATAAAAAGCGTGGAATCATTGATCCAAGCTAACATGATCTTCTTATTGTTGGATTGTGTGACCATCTTATCGAAAAGCTTGAACTACTAGAGAGCACATGACCACACTTTGATTTGCTTAATTATGTCTTTTACCAAATATCAATTAAACTATGTTGGCGTTTTTCATATGTCATTGTTGCTGCAATTGAAGGCACATCCAGCTTTAAGTGACGTGGAAAGAAAAAAGGTTTGCGGTGTTATGGACTGTCAAAAACTATCTCGAGAAGCTTGTGCTCATGCTGCTCAAAATGATAGGCTCCCTGTTCAGACAGTTGTGCAAGTACTTTACTATGAGCAGCAACGTCTTCATGAAGGGAGCCAGCTTGTAGCAACCGAACCTCCTGCTCTTGTTCCTTCCAAAATGAATCATCAATACTCTACTGCCCCTGCTTCAGATGAGGTCTCGATTCTAAAACGAGAAAATCAGGAGCTGAAATTTGAGCTGCTGAAAATGAAGACGAGGTTGATAGAAATTGAAAATTTGAGTTCAAACAGACCATCAGCTGCAAGCAGCCCTTTAGGCATCACTCATCCGTCTGCTGCTAAACCTCCTTTGCCCAGAAAATCTAACTTCATGAGTTCAGTATCGAAAAAGCTCGGAAGATTTATTCGAGCCGATGGACTCACGCAAGGCAAAGCCCGAAATAAACCAAGTAAAGATAGACGTCATTCCATATCGTGATTTCAGCTAGCTATATTTGCATTATTGTCTAAATATGGTACATACTATGGTAAAGTACATATTTTTTATTTGTAATCTTTGATTTCTCTTATGTACCATGAAGAAGGATTCATATGTATACTTCTAAGTCACTTGGACTTAGTGTAACATTTGGAAAATACTTGTATGAACTCATTGTTTACTCTAAGCCTACAAAATATACTACAATATATTTTTTTTCCGTATAAGTTTTTAGATTAAAATAACTATATATTGTGTTTTCACATCAATATATTTTGCAATTTGACTTGAAACTTCCTTTTTCATTTTCCGAATTTTGACTTTGGAATAATTAATTGCGGCAAGTATTGTTCAGTATAAATGAAGTGCAATGGTAAAAGGTACTAAAAAACAAAGGAAAATAAATGAATCTGAAGAACAAAGGATGAGCAAATCCATGTTGTATTGGTAAAAATTTACTTGGTAAAAAATAGACTCCCTCCGTTTCAATTATGTGATATCTTTAAGATTTCGAGATACAATACTCTTTTTGTTCATTCTTGCTTGTCACATTTGAACTTGATACACCCATTAAGAAAATGATTGACGTGATTTTTTTGCCACACTATCCGAATTGAATGATGTTTTGTATTAGTTCTTGGAAAATGATGTGGAGAATAAGTAATTAATATCAAGGTAAATAATGGAAAAAAATATTTATTGCTTCTTACTCCCTCTGTCCCAAATTAGTTGAACTTTTGAGCTTTTTTCAATGTTAAAAAAAAGTTGAATTGTTTAAAGTTCAAGATAAATATTTGAATGTGTTTTCATATTTGCCCTTTTATTTATCGATATTTTATATTTTCTAGGAGATAAATTACACTATATATTTATGACTTTACAAAAACAATAATAAAAACTATGGTTAAAATTTTGTCTTTGAACGTATTTATTAATACTAGTCTCTGGGAACGTGCGTTGCATGTTTGTCCACTAATCTGTATTCTACAATGAAAAAAATATTGATTTTATTATTTAAATTTTGTTAATAAAAAACTATGACAACGGGACAGTGTAAAGTATGTAAAACTAAACAAAATAATATAATCTCTAACAATAGGAATATATTGATGAATTTCTACTCTAAAATGAATAAATGCATGTAAGTATTCTTAACAGAATTACCAGACTGGAAGAA
>JBCEWC010003787.1:0-29135 GCA_038996855.1 Solanum aculeatissimum
CTCAATTTTCAACATACTTGTAATACAAATAACTATTTCGGTATCAAATCAAGTAAAAGAACTTGTCCCATATGCAATTTCAAATCATTTAGTAGCAATTCACTTTATAAATCATGTAAAAATCATTAAACTTATAAAACACAAATTGGGTTAAGATTACTACTCACAGTACTCATGTTGAAATACCCAACTCGTCACTCGAACAATCCGTAAGACTTCCTTTGATCAATCTATCATCATATCGTATCAATCTCGAGTTAATTTCCTCGTTAAGGCTAATTCAATAATAACTATTTAATCACCCAAACCTTAGGGTTCAAATTTGACTCTTACATGTCCATCTTATTCATTAACCTGAAAGTCTTTCAATTTAAGCAACAATTGAGACAAAATTCTAATCACCCATATCTCGCTTTTTGGCTCAAACAAGTTATTTGACCATCTATGGTCTTGCTGCAATAATTCTTTATAAATCCTCCAATATTAATTCACATCCTTAGAAAAATAATTGCTTAATAAAAAACCTATCTATTGTTGTCTATTCCAATTAAGCAACAACTCAATTTCTAGCATACTAGGAGTCTACTTGGCGTTAGTAGCATAAAATTTTACTTTCATCCATGGGTTTTCTCATATCTAGATCACTTGAACTTCATATTCACATTATCAATATTGCTTTAATCTAATTTATGATACATACATATCTATACCAATGAAAGAAAGTACCTTAAAATTCATAGTTACAATGGCAGAGACTCCACCACTTCTTCTAAATTTGACTATTTTCTCCTTATTTAAAACCTCTTCGTGCTATTTCAAGGAAGAGAAGCAAAGAACCCCCCCCTTTTTTTTGGCTCTCAAGAATTACTGGAAAAGCTTTGACATATTTTTCCTTTGCTTCCTCATTGAAAAAAAAAAAAAAACCGAGCTTCTCTTCTTTATGTTTATTTTTTTGTTGCTGCACCCGTAACTTCCCCTTTGATATATATATAATATATGTTTTTGTTACTTTTGGGCTTAAGAACATTGACCTATCTCTCTTTTTTTTCTGTTTTTTTTTTTGTTGCTTTATTTTTAATTAGTCTAATGACTAATTTATCCCTGTTTAAGAGAAAGGGGATATTACACCAGGCTAGCTTTCACTCTCCTGGACTAATTCCACTAGATACTTGTCAACTCCCACAACCAACAACAGATAATTTTGTCCACCAAAGGCCTGAGCAGATGGAAGAAATCACCTAGTGTCTTTATTGGTTTATGTGCTTTTTTGGTCTGTTAGGATTTATAGAGAACCATATGTGGCTAGGTTTCTCTGCCATTTGATATACTTACGGAGATTTCTCCAACATTAAAGAAAACCATATCTAGGCATAATAGATCGTCACGCCTATTCAGGAACTAATTGCAATGTATCATCAAACTGAACAATCTTCTTTTGTTTCTTATTTGTTCAGAATCATAGGGAGTTTGAAGATATGGTTTCGAATTAACAAAAGTCTCCATGAAAGAGCCAGTCCTGTAGTGACTCACATTTCACGGAAGAGTGACAATTCTATCTCTGCGATAAGCAAGAGAGATCTGCGACCCCAAAAAATAAAACATGTGCAATTCAGTTGGCTAAAGTGATAATTTAATCTCGGCTGGCAATGAGACAGAGCTATGGTCCATTATAAACTGTATCGATATGCACCAGACTAATATCAATTATATAATGTGTCCCATTTTGGATGTATATTCTAGTCAGGATGCTCCTCGTGGCAGTTGATCATCTAGCAGACAGTTTATTCGGATTGGTGGTGAGATCCTATGTTCCGGATCACCATTAGTTCCATCTGTTAATTCAGAGACTTGGGCTGTATTTGCCTGATCAAAATTATATTAGATGTTCTTTATACTTATGACACCAGGTTTGGGGGATATTCATCTTTGTGCTTCTTTTCATTTCTCTTTGCGAATCTCCTATATGATTTAATTTTTGGCTTACACTTAAGGATGGGTTTTGGGATGTGTACCATCATGACCTCGGTTTTTGGGTACCTTGAGGAAATTCAGAGCTCGGTTACTTTCACTAAAGGGCTCTGTTTGAGTTGAGAGTATCACAACTCTCAAGCAATGCATTGCCTTGCTTATTAATATAAGGAGCCTGGGGGCGCTTCTAGCGAGGGGGACATGTACTTTGCTTCATTTTCATTGCTTTTCTTGCTGATGTTTTCTCCTTTATGTGCTGTCAAATGATTTTGAGGAACGAACACATTTTTCTTGTGTGTGTAAAGCGCAGAATAAGAATAAAGAGAATCTCTTTCTTTTTTTATTCTTTCCTAACTAGCAATGGAACGAGGATGGTCAATGGGTTGGTAAAACTATATTGACAATTAAAATGGATGATATAACATCCTAGTAGATAAATTTGTTTCATATTTGGAAGATTGTGATCGTGTCGTATTATTTTTCAACTCCCGAGCCTGAACTGATTATTCTTTCTTGTTCTCTGCTTTGAACTTCTTTTGCAGATTAGACGTCGAAGAGGTTGTGAATGACTGATTACAAGAGTTTCGAAAGGAAAGAGTTGGATGTGTTCTCAATGGGCTTATCTTTTGCATGTATTGCTATTGTTAAAGTTAGTTTCACATATGCTTTATACAACGTAACAATCGCAGCCTAACTACATTTGTTAGTAGCAGTAACATTTACTTATCTTGTTTCCCGTATTCTTGAGTTCAATGAGTAATGGTTGCGCTTTCGTCTGGTAGATTTTTTAAGCATATAAATTGTTCTTCCATGTTTCGTCTTGAAGGAGCTTTCTACCAAACAACAATACAGGGTTGATCGTTGTCCTCGTGCATGTTCTGCGTTCAACATGTCGCAAACACCTTGTTTAGGCAAAAAAGACCTCTATATCGATCAGTGCCAGCTACATCTGGGACATGATAAAAGCACTAAACTATTCAACTCAAGCAATGAACAAAAACAAATATACATAGTAAACTTGTTATCTCATACAAACTAGAAAGAATCCCCACATACACACCCTTTGATCTCTCTCTCTGGCGCTCTTAGGCTAGTATATGTAAGAACTGCCATAAATGCCAAACCAGCATCAAGTGAACCTGAAACAACCTAGTTATGACTGCCGCCACCAATCTGGCCTATATCAATAAACAACAAAGCCTGACAAGAACCCTACGATGATCCAGGTCGTGTAGTTAACAAAATAAAACCGACATGTCAAGTGGCTGATAAGGGTAACATATTCACCAGCACTTCAGCTGCTAGAGTCCAGCAGAACAGAGTATTTGTAACACACCTATAATTTACAAAACACCCAAGATGAAATTACAATGCACAGCTAATTCACAAGGCTCCAACATAAGTACTTGTTTCCACAACAAAAAATTCACCACAGCTACAATAACAATTCTTAAAAAAGAATATTTCAACTGGTCTGCAACTTGAATACGGCTTTTCTTCTTCATCAAGCAAGGTTGTACATGAAACTCTATCAATGCTTGAAGTCAAACCTTAGAAGAAAAGTAAGTGATAATTACGAAGGTTTTTGACTATTTTACTCATATTTATACCTTAAGATATAATCTTTCTTCATTGACTATTTACTTTATTTGCACCATCTCTCCATAATTGAAGTGTTTGTAGTTTTAAAAATAATAACTTCTAAAAATAAAATAAGAAATAATTGATTTTATTTTGAACTTTTAAAATGCCAAATAATTTGAAAAAACCATTCTTAGAAATCATAACGGATATCTTAAGACAGAGGAAAATAGTGTAGTTGAAAGCCAAAAAAAAAAACTTCTAGGGACGGCCCGGACTAGATATAAAAAAGAAAAAACAACTGGATAGACTAAACTCTCCGTATGTTTGAAATTCAAAAAAGAACATTAGATCAAAAAAATCTAACGCAACCTAATCCTATATTTCTCAGAAGAATATAAATGGTCATTTTATTTTTTGTTCCGGAATTAGAATGCCCTCTCGTTCTTGATATCAAAAGGAGAGCGGAGCTTCAACACCGGCTTTTAGTCGAGTAACCCTTCAAAGTGCAACTCAAATGGAACCTGAAGTCCCTAATGCTACTCAATTTCCATCAAATTCAGTGCAAGATTCGGACTTGATGATACCTACTTGGCCGCCAGAACTCATCAATGAAATTCTCTTGAGGCTTCCGGTGAAATCCCTCTTGAGATTCAGGTCTGTTTCGACATTTTAGCTTACTTTAATCTCTAGTCCTGAATTTGTCAAGAGCCATCTCAGTTTATCTGATAATGACGAGAATAAGGAAAACACCCACCATGTACTTATTTTGGATATTGGTGAAGAGAAATTGAATTTCAAGGAATGTGCTCTTAAATCTTTATTATATAACTCTATAACTGAGGCTATTGAATTGGATTTTCCCATTGAAATCGAGAGTCATCAGCTCTGTGTTATGGGTTCTTGCCATGGATTGATTTATCTTGCCCATCGTTGCGAAGAATATTCCCTTTTATGGAATCCAACAACTAGAAAGCACAAGAATTTGCCTCTTTTTAGGCCTAGAGCGAAAAAATACACAAACACATGTGGTTTTGGTTATGATGAGTTGCATGATGATTATAAGGTAGTGATTATTACTTATAATCACATTATTCGCGGTTTAGATGACATTGAGGTCAAAGTTTATAGTCTTAAGAGTGATTCTTGGACTACTGCTGATTATTGTGATGAGACATTCTCTAGCAAAAAAAATGTTGGTTATTGTGGGGATAGATTAGTTCATGGCGGCGCTTTTGTGGGTGGGAAGCTTCATTGGGGTACTTATATTTCTAATCCCAGTCGTGTTGAGTATTTGGGTAAGAACATCATTTCTTTTGACTTAGCTAATGAGAAATGGGAAAAGGTGGATAAGCCCTCGTATGAACAAGGAGAGACTGAATTGCTTGTGGGAAAGTTGGGAAGTGATCTTTCTGTCTTTTGTGATTATAAGAGAACTCATTTAAGTGCTTGGGTTATGAAGGACTATGGAGTTAAAGAATCTTGGATAAAGATGTTTGCCATCAGGTATCCAAATGATCCAAAATGGTTTTCAACCTTCTTCAGGTCAAATAAAGGTGAAATACTGTCGCTGTATGGAGCCACTTCCATGATATACAATCCAAGAGATGACTCGTACAGATATTCAGATATTATTAACTGTCATGAAGGTCGAGTTTCCCAATTCGATTTTGAAAGTCTAGTTTCCCCTTTTCCAACCAAAGCTACAGAGAACGCAGAAAAAGCTCATATCAAAACAAGCGAATAACAAATAACTTGTAAGAGTACTTTCTTCTCAAGTGCTTTCAAATTCAGTTTGTTATTTCTAATACAGAACAAGATGCACATATGAAGGATCTCTTTAAACTACATTGCTTCTAGATTAGTTTTGGTTATCTCCTTGCTGCTAATCGTTAGGTGTATATTTTCCCCTTGACAAATTACTTCTCATTACTTTATATTTTTGGTCATTTAATTTCTTTCACTTTGAAAGTAACGCTGATATAAGCAGGACTGCGTTGCAAGGATAAAGAACTCAGGTACCTAATTTTAGCTGCTTTGATCATTAGTGTGGGGTGTAAGGTTCGTTTAACAGAGCCATATCAATTCTAAGGTTCTGGTAGGTTCTGTTTGGCAACTAGAACATAAAGCTATGACCAAGCAAAGGAAAACCCTGCTGCTGCTTTCAGTACCTGTTGAAAAACCTCTTAAAATTGACTGCTTTCTGGCAATCTATTTATTTCTTGAGTCAGAGTTCAGATGACAACAAAAGTACGAGAACTTAAAATCTATTCAAAATCGTTATGAAAAAATTTGATGTTAACCATGTGTCACAACATCACATTAGTTATGCCTGAAAATGATGTATTATTTCTTGCAAGTGTATGGATTTCAAATCAGTTGAACCCAGAAAAGGTGTGTCGGTAGATTGTTTAGTGTACCTTTCCATTAGGTTGATATCATTTTTCATAGCCTATTTTACTTGTGTATATAATTTTCTTTTTGATGACTATGGTGTTCAGGCTAGCTTTCGCGCTCCTCAACTAATTCTACTAGATACTTGCCACCTCCCACCACCTGCAACAAATAATTCTATCCACCAAAGGCTGAGCAGATGGAAGAAATCACCTAGTGTCTTTTTTGGTCTATGTGTTCTTTTGGTCTGTTGGGATTTATAGATAACCATATGTGGCTAGGTTTCTCTACCATTTGATATACTTATGGCGATTTCTCCAACATTAAAGAAAACCATATCTCGGCATAATAGATAATCACGCCTATTCAGGAACTAATTGCAATGTATCATCAAACTGAACAATCTTCTTTAGTTTCTTATTTATTCAGAATCATTGGGAGTTTGAAGATATGGTTTCAAGTTAACAAAAGTCTCCATGAAAGAGCCAGTTCTGTAGTGATTCACGTTTCATGGACAAGTGACAATTCTATGTCTCTGCTATAAGCAAGAGAAATCTTCGACCCCTAAAAATAAAAGATGTGCAATTCAGTAAGCCAAAGTGATAATTTAATCTCTGCTGGCAGTGAGACAGAGCTATAGTCCATTAGAAACTGTGTCGATATGCACCAGATTAATATCAATTGTATAGTGTGTTCCATTTTGGATGTAGATTCTAGTCATGGTGCTCCTCGAGGCGGTTGATCATCTAGCAGACAGTTTATTCAGATTGGTGATGAGATCCTGTGTTCCTGATCACTATTAGTTCCATCTGTCAATTCAGAGACTTGGGTTGTATTTGCCTTATCAAAATTGTATTAAATGTTCTTTATACTTATGACATCAAGTTTGAGGGATACTCATCTTTGTGCTTCTTTTCATTTCATTTCATTTCTCTTTGGGAGTCTCATATGTGATTTAATTTTTGGCTTACACTTCATGATGGGTTTTGGGATGTGTAACATCATGACCTCGATTTTTGGGTACCATGAGGAAATTCTGTTTAAGTTGAGTGTATCACAAGCAATGCATTGCCTTGCTTATTAATATAAGGAGCCAGGGGGCGCTTCTGAATTTAGCAAGGGCGACATGCACTTAGCTTCGTTTTCATTGCTATTCTTGGTGTTGTTTCTCTTACATGTGCTGTCAAATGATTTTGAGAAACTATTGAGGAATGAGCAGTTTTTTCTTGTGTGTAAAGCGCGGAATAAGAATAAAGAGAATCTCTTTCTTTTTTTATTCTTCCTAACTAGCAACAGAACAAGGATGGTCATTGAGTTACTTGGTAAAACTATATTGACAATCAAAATGGATGATATAACCTCCTAGTTGATAAATTTGTTTATCGTGTTGTATTATTTTTCAACTCCCGAGCCTGAACTGATTTTCTTTCTTGTTCTCTGCTTTGAACTTCTTTTGCAGATTAGACGTCGAAGAGGTTGTGAATGACTGATCACAAGAGTTTGGAAAGGAAAGAGTTGGATGTGTTCTCAATCGGCTTATCTTTTGCATGTATTGCTATTCTTAAAGTTAACATTTGCAGCCTAACTACATTTGTTAGTAGCAGTAACATTTACTTATTTTGTTTCCCATATTCTTGAGTTCAATGAGTAATGGCTGCGCTTTCGTCTAGTAGATTTTTTAAGCATATAAATTGTTCTTCCATGTCTCCCCTCGAAGGAGCTTTCTACCAAACAACAATGCAGGGTTGATCGTTGTCCTCGTGCATGCTCTGTGTTCAACATGTCGCAAACACCTTGTTTAGGCTAAAAAGACGAGCTCTATATCGATCAATGCCAGCTACATCAATGAACAAAAACAAACATACATAGTAACCTTGTTATCTGATACAAACTAGAAAGAATCCCCACATACACACCCTTTGATTTCTCTCTCTTGCTTCAGGCCACAACAGATGTAAAACAGCAAATAGAACAATGCAGGATGGTTTAAATATATCCCAACCCAAACTACTCTCAAAACAATATATGTAGCAATCGTGCAAATTTTTCAAACCTTTCAATTCTATAAACATCAAATCACTATATCAACCTACTTTACTAACTCATCCGATCGAATCACTACCCCTCCAACATATTTGATGTATTTACTCCAATATTATCGTCTATCGATGTTCAACTGTCTAAAGAAAAAATATCTCTACAAGAACAAATGACGTAAAGCTTGAAATAGACAAATCTCAAAAATATTCACCAGAGAGATGCAATTTTTGAGGACCAGAGACCAATACGATAATAATTTTTGGAGGGTACGAGAAACATAGACTTAAGGTAACATATAGCACTGTCTACATTTCATAACATATGAAATTTCACTAAATTGAAATTCAGATAAATATGATTAAAATTCAAACGTAAATACCTGAACTTCAAATAAAAATGTTTGACCTTCAAATAAAAAGTAATTCAACTTTAAGTATATATGTTTGAATTTTGATTATATGAAACTTCAAATACTGTATATCTAAATATATTCTTAAATTGATAAACTTACGAACTTTTACTCGCTATTAATATAATTTAAATAGAGGTTATATATTTGTGCATTTCCCTCTTAAATGAGACTTACGTTATAGCATGCAGGGAAACCAAAAACAAAATCATGTACGTACTTTATTTATTGAGAGAAGTATTAAAAACACCACTTAACTTGACGTAAATTATTAGTTTCATTCTCGAAATTTTAACAGTGTTAAAAAAACACTTCTCTGCAATACACCCTGAATCTGCAAATGACATAGCAAGTGGTCTGAAAAAATTGTAGTGACACAAGTCTCTTAATAAAAAAAATCGATTAAAGTATTGAAAATGCACCTAAAATTCATATTGTTTGACCTCGATAAGTGAAATAGTGACAGGTAAAAGTAAACAGAGGAAGTAACATGTTAATAGTTTACAAATCCACCCCTACTATTTTTGTATATTTCACTTTGACCCTTTGATTTAAGACTTTTTTTTCCCGTACGGTTGCCAAATTTCCCTTCTCCTCACTCTCCATTTTTAGAACTCAGTAATACAAATAGGGTTTCAAAATTGAATTCACCGAAACCCTAATAGGCCTTTCATGTACGTCGACGACAATTTTTTCATGACTTATGAATGGAGATTAGCTTTCTCTCCGGCGCCGTCACGTTTATCTGTTGTGTTTTCACCGTCGCTGCCGCTATTTTGACTCGACGATCAAAATCGGCTCGGACGAACAGCGGAGAGGATTCCTGTAGTTGTGTGTATTCGCGTGGGAGCTTTGGAGGAGGACTTTTTGAAACGACGTCGTTTTTGAACGGAGAGAGTAGTAGTAGTAGTGTTTTTGGTGGTGTTGAGGGAGAAATGGTTGAGAAAGTGTCTGTGACAGTGGCGGCTGAGAAACTGACAGGAGCGTCGATGATGGAGCAGCTTGTTCCTGAAATCACAACGCACGCGTTGAGCTATTTGGATTATCCAAGTCTTTGTAGGCTTTCAATGACGAATTCGCTGATGAGGAAGGCTGCGAATGATGATAATGCATGGAAAGCACTCTATCATAAGGTGTGCCTTTGAAAAGCTCTTTGAAGATTTCATTTTTTTCCCCATTATTAGTGCTATATCTATCCTATATAACATAATTGTATTTGAATGCATACGTTTAAAATTTTAAATTTAGATTGTATACTAGTGCCATATTAGTGATAATGGGAGAAAATGGTTAATGTGATAGTTAACAATCAAAAAATATTAAAATGATAGTTGAAAAGCTAGCTTGATAGGGTAAAGATCCGAGGGAAAGACTTTGATAGTCCCTTAAGTATGTACTAGGAGTATCTTTGTCCCTTATGTATACTACCAAATATAAAACATCCCTCATCTTTGTAAGAGTGGACGGTTTTGATCCATCTCTTAATAGAGTTACCAAAACTAACAGTAAAGACCTAAAGTCTAAAAACCGCCGATGAAAGAGAAGACCAGTTCTTGTTCACAGTCCACGGTGAAGAATTACTGCTACCATAACTCTCCTTTCAGAAAATCCATAAGTCATTAAACGTAAAAGGCCAAAATGCATAAATGTTAAACTAATTATTTCAGATTAAAGATTTAACCTCTAATTTTTTCCCAATATCTTTCACAATTGTAAATGAACAGAAACATAAAACATAAAAGGGCTAAAAAAGTAAATAGCTTAGAACTCCACACTTAAAGGTATCTCCTTCCACCGTTTCCTCGCGAAATCTACAGAAGAAGAAGTAGAAGAATCTATTTCAAAAACAATCCTTTGAACATTAGGTAGAATATCATTCTTGAAATTATGAAGGACAAAAAGATACCATTCTCTCTTCTCATAATCAAATTCCATTTTACGCCTTCCACATAATCAATATGAAAAAATAGACGTCGCCACGAAAAACAGTAAGCGACAAAAAACCATACAACCCGTTTTCCGTTAGTTTTAGTCGTTAGTTTTAGTTAATCTGTTAAGAGGTAGACCAAAGCTGTCCACTTTTACAAAGTAGGGATGTTTTATATTCACCATTAGAATAGGTTAGGGACAAGGTATTCCTATGCTTATACTTTAAGGGTCTATCTTGTCTTTTGCTTGTGAAGATCTCATCAAACCTAATATTTGAACAGTTCAATGAGTATGAGTACTTGGAAGTTGAGTTTTAGAAATAGAATTGTTTCAAATTTTTTTTGGACATTCCAAATTGGAGAAGTGCAGAATTAATTTGACAGCCCACTGGAGGATGGTTGAAGACGACTCTTAATTATTTATTATAGAACATCATTATTCACCAACTATGTTTGAACGGGTATCTGGACTGCTTCGTATTAGTTGAAGCATGTTTTGCGCAGAGGTTAGGGCACTGTTAAGACAAGAAGCGTGTGTACTTTGTGATGCTTTTAAAATTTAAATACAACCACTTTATCCCCAAAAAAAAAGGGCGACAAGAAGCGCGTGAAGCACAATTTTAAAAATACACCTTTTTTCCATAAGCAAATCAGATGCACCAAAGAGGGAAATTCCATGGTAACCAATCACAAGAGGGAATGGGGGAGATTCCATGGTATATATGGAGTACAGTAGAGTCTCTCCAAACAAAATTTCCAAGTGGACCTGGGCATCAACAATCATTCTAAGGGAAACATATTGAATAACTGTACAAAAGAGCTTGACATTCAATACTCAATGTTAAATGGTAAGTGAAGGGTATACAATGACAATAAACTACAGTGTTTCTTTGTGTTATACATGTATAAAATATGTGATAGAGTTCAACCTTTTTGATAAGGATATTGTAGAGTTTTCCCTTTGAGGAAAGTGAACATTAATTCTTAACAGCTTGTTTATTTCCCACTTTTGAGATATTTGGCCAAATAGAATAAGACGGAAGGTCCCCAAGGAGGTGGCATAGTGGTTGAGGACATGATAGTGTCAATTTGGAAATTCTAAGCCGGAGTCCCAATCCATATGCTCTAGCCTTGGTGGACAGGATTATGTTGCCAACCTATGCTTGTGGGATACCTTAGCAAGATTAGCCGAGGTGCATGCTAATCAAAATAAGAACTACACAATTGAAAAGAAATATGAGAATTGTTTTACTTTTGTTAGCTACATTATTTTGGATTGATTTTGATTTGCCTGGAAACTGGGAGGGAAGAACTAGAAGCTGAAAGGAGTTTACCATGTAAAAGTAATTGAGAAACAATATTTGTAGAGAATGCTATACCTTGTAGAATGCCCTTTTCTGTATCAGACAAGTATGTTTATCAGCTAGTGATCTGTTATTTTAAATCAACGATTCGAAGCCCCAATATTTTTCCACGTATAGGAAAAATAAGAAGTGCAACAGTCCCTTTTACTTTTCCTTATGGACCATGTACTTTGTTGTTTCTACATGCATTTCGGATGTTGCTAATTTATTGTTTAACCAATAAATGACTGGAAATGTCAGTGTAGTGATTGTCTTTTGTTTTCTCCTCATCTCTTAGGATTTCACATTGGAGCAGGATTCGCTTACTCCAACTAATGGATGGAAGGCTTATTATGCAGCTACTAGAGCCATTATGAATGTCAATGCTGATTTTTTTAATATTATTAAAGAAAGATCTGTTCCAGCTATGGAACGTTTTTGGCTCAATGCAGATTATGTGAAGTGCTTTCATGCCTCTGGGGAGTACTTTACTGGGTATGAGTTTTTCCATCCTCAATGGGGGTCATCTTTTGAGCTTTACGACTACTATATCTCTGCACCCTGCATGTCTGTCGTCTTGTTCTCCTTCTCAACCTCCTCTCTTTTTCTTTTTTGCGATTAAAATCTCTATGATATTTTCATATGTCAAAGTCATGATGCTTCCCCCTGGAACAACCAAGTTTCTTGACTTGGTTTCTCTGGGCATTGTTCGAGTGGGTTGAGTTCTTGCCAGTTTAGTTTGTTTGGAAATGTACTTTTACTTATTTGAAAGAAAAGAGAACAAACCCCTCCTTCTAGATTATAAATGCACTGCAATTAGGTTAGAATTTATCGTATTCTTCTTTTTTCATATTTGTGGTGTGTAGCTTCTTCTATGTTATTTATGTGAGGGTTTCCAAATGGTTTACGGTTGTCTAAGTTTATTCATTTCATTAAGATCTTGGTTAGATGTTTGGATTCTTTCACATGGTAATTTGAGCCAAACTTAGTTAGCCGCTACAACAATTTTTCTTTAGTTATACATTTGGGCTTCTTTCCCACAATTTAGTCCTTGAAACATTAACTTTGTTTTAGGCAGTCTTTGCGTGTTGAGCCTTTTCTTTCTATCCCAAGCACACTCTTCTGCCTATTAACCTACTTTTGAGGCCCATTCTTCAGCTTGTCAAGCTACTTCAATTTCCTAAAAGGAAAAAATGGAAAGAAGAAAAGGTGAATAAGTACCCTCCAAATCCACATCTAAGCCGACAATTGGATTAGGCGTGTGGGAGGGTATTAGAAAATATATTTGCCTGATGCCTTTCTGATTTTCTTTTTCCTTTAATAAGCTTGTTGTAAGTCTCCTCATCCATATTTGGTATTGGTTTGTTCTACTAAGGTGCTACCTAGTCATAGCAATTACAAAGTCTGTATTGGCAGCTCTTCCTAATGTGCAAGTTCACTTAGAGCGATAGAATGTTTTTGTGTGACATGTTAAATTTCCATTTTCTTGTATCATCCAACATGTCTTTTTAGTTGGTTCTACAACTTATTTGCCAATGCACTTATAATGCAATCACTGACTAGAATGTGTTTGTGTGACATGCTTCATTTCTACGTCTTGAGTTGATTCTAAAATGTATTTGCCGATGCAGTTTTAATGCAGTCATTGGCAGCTGGCAGCTGGCTTTTAACTGGGAGCAAAATGTGGATTTCGAAATTAGAGATGTAAAGGCAAGGGTAATGACAGATTCAGCTTGGGTGACTATGAAAGCTTATCTTAATATGGGATCAGGTAACGTGACTAATGTGTTTGAATTCCATAATGGAAGATGGTACATGGTCCACCATCACTGCTCAGTGATGCTCATTCATGGAGGTGCTGGACAACCAGTTGTGCAGGGATAGGATTAAACAAGTCAATAACTGTGAAGAAGATTGATTATTCTTTTGAAATTGGAAAGTGGTATAGCGATCGTTTATAGTAGGTTTTGACTACCCCCGGAATCTCCATAAAAAAAATTATGTAGTTCCTGCTTCCTTTTTTCTTATTTTTCCATTGTTGGTGGTTAGAAATTGCTAGTTTCTTGCCATGAATTTATGGCTCTGCTAACTTTCTTGGCAATACACATGCACAGTTTGATATGTGAAAATGTCCAATCTTGTCATGGTCATGGAGATGGAATCCCTCTTTTGGTATGTCTTGTATTTCAAAAGATGTGCTAAAAAGATGGTAAAGATATTGATGCAAATTATTTAAACGTAAGCTTACCATCAAGAGTTCTCGACTATTGCATGGAAATAGGTTCATCTTCGAAGTATTTTTCCACTCTCGACTATTGCATGGAAATAGGTTCATCTTCGAAGTATTTTTCCATTGGGAGAGAAGGGAAACTACATGACGTAATCCAGCCGCAAGAGTTACCTCATGTCATCTTTAATCTTTACCTAAATTCAAAATTGACTATACTTTGATTGCGTAGCTCCCATAGTTAAAGTTCTAATTGTAATGGTATATTTCATGTAAATTCCATCAAGTATGAATATCTATAGGAAAAATTACGTGGATAAGTAAATATATATTAATCAATTAATAATATAGTCATAGTTTGAATTAATTATGGCTTGTGACAAACATATAACTGTAATTACAGTTTGAGTTTTGTATAATTTGTGTGATTTATACAAAGATTGTGTGTGATTATACTAAAATTGTGCGCAAATCAAATTGTATAGCGAAATATACAAACGTTGTGAATTGTATAGTGAATTATACAAACGTTGTGCATGAATTGTATAGCGAAATATACAAACGCTATACATAATATACAAACGCTATACATAAACTGTGAATTGTATAGCAAACTATACTAACGTATACAAATACTGCGTGAATTATACAAACATTGTTCTAATTATAGTTATGAAATATAATTATTCAAACTATAGTTATGAAGCATAATTAAAGTATTTTTGAATGGCTATATGCGAAAATTCCTTGTTTATAGTTATTTACTAAGAAAATTCATTGATTTATTATTAAAAAGACTTCTAATATTATTTCTTTTTAAAAAAAAATCTATGGAATTTTGAAAAATTATTTTGTTTCCTTTTCCTTGGTGTCAAATTGATGTCCAATAAACAAACATTATCACCAGGGGAGCAGAGTGGCTGAGAAGATGAACACCGCCGCCACCATGGCCACCGGCGGTCGAAGCTCCGTCTTTCTCACCGTCCCAACATCACCATCTCAAAAGTTGCAAATTTTATCACCCAAACAACTTCCTTTCACCAACAACAAATGGTCCACATTGCCCTTAAGCCATGGGAGTTCTCTGTTAGAATTTAATCCTTTTCTCTGTTCCTCTTCTCCTTCCACTTCGTCAACTCCTGTTGTTGAAGAACAAGAAAATGGGTCTAGTGATGATGTTCTTCCATCTTCAATAGACCAAGAATCTAGTGCTGTTTTACCTCCAGGGTATGGTCAATTTTTCTGCTTTTCAAAGTTCATTTCTTGAAAATTACCCCCTTTGGGGTTCCCATACTGGGTATGTTATTGTTTCTGTTATCTTTATTTGAGAAAGCTAATGTTTAGAGAGTGTTGAGAAATGTATGATTGCTGCACTAAAAATCTAAATTGTTAGAGATAAGAGTAATGGTCAAACACACACCTTAACTTAAACATGGTGGATGATGGCCCGGCCCTCGACCCTTCTCCACTTAAATACTAGGCTTTTGTTGAACCCTTTGATGTGCACTAGTCCATACATCATGACTTGTTTACTCTTGTTAATTCAATTTTTCTTGAGCGAGGAAACAACCTCTCTACCTCCCAACCCAAGGTAGGGGTAAGGTCTGTGTACACTCTACAGTCCCTAGACCCCAATTATGGGATTACGCTTGATATGTTGTTGTACTTATTGTTGGCTTCTAAATTCAATCTTTTCTTGGTAAAGGTAACACATTAAGTTATCAGCTATGCAAGCTTCAACCTTGAGTCCGTTATTTTATCATAATTTTGGGATTAGATGTTTCAATAACAGAGCTCTTACCAACTTCCTTTTCAAACCATAGAATGTGTTTCTGCTACAGTTGAATGGGAATTTTCCATGGCAAGTTTGATAGTTACTGTGGGCTGAATTTGGGAAGCTTTAGATTTCTTGAATTATGATTTCGTTTAATGCTATTTTGTTTGAGTGGTTGCTTATGTAAACGGACATATTCTGCAATGTCAATGAATTGAATTTGATGTCTTTACAGAGCATGTAAGGGTTGTGGGAAAATGGAGATTGAAAGTGGCTGTAATGGCGAAGGACGGATACAAGGAGGGATTGCAACAGTTCCAGGTTTTGGTTGGTGGCCAATAAAGGCTTACAGGCCTTGCCCTGCTTTTGTTGCTTCTGGTGGTAGGTACAAAAGGTTTGGACAAAGCATGGATGAAGTTGTCTCTGGGAAAGGAGGTAAAGTTAGTTCCATTGGGACTGATGCTGAGGTTCAATCAAGGTAGAGATCTAATTGTTCAATTTACTCTCTTTTCATCTCTTTGTGCTTTGCAATTGTCGACTATGTGGTGATATAATGAGTTTAACTTGATATTATTTGTACAAGATAATTGCATATTATACTGAACCTCACATAAGCAGCCACCAAACAATCTGTGGATCAAACACTCCGCGACTACATTCTACTGATTGTCTGTCTAAACACAGTCCGAATGACATCAAAAACTACTCAATCCCAAGCAAGATTGCCTCAATGTCCATATTGCTCCATTCAAGTTCATCCCCATCCATTATTATAGAAACTTAGTTGCTCTAGTACATTTTGTCACCTACATCATTGCCATGATTAAATTATTATAGAATATCCTCTTTCTCCTTAATCTTGATTGACTACTTCATGTACTACCTTCATTGTTTGCTATGAAACTCCTTACCAACCAATATTTGGTGGAATACGTCACATTACAATGACGACAACGACTACTGCTATTACTATACCTCAACCTCAGCTATATCAATCCTCACCGACCATGTTTCTTCCCTTCAAACTCATTTCAGCCAGTAGTAAACAACAATAACAACTTACTCAGTGAAATCCCACAAGTGGGTTTTGGGGAGGGTAAAATGTACGTAAACCTTACCACTACCTCGTAGATAGAGAGGTTGTTTCCGGATAATATACAACATAAAAATTAAAGTACCAGGAATTCTATATAATATCCTTTTTATCTACTAGTTTGGCATACAAATAAAGGTAGTACCCCATAACTTGTGCTTTTCATGTTATATCAAACTTTGCAGCAAGAAAAAGAATGGAACGAAGATATCGAAGAGCTAACTGTTGGAAAGTAAATTTAGTCGGCTTCAAGCCAATTATCTTTCAAGAAGGTTGATGGATGTTGATGTTCTTGTATTCAGCTACTATCTGGACAGTTTCTTTGGCTCTAGAGGCTTCTTGTGATTAAAAAGCAAAGAAAAAACTTAAATTGTGAGTATTTATATGTTCAAATGGTTATTTGTGCCAGCAATTTTAATCAAGATGAACTATATTGTTTAAGAATTTCAACTTGCTACTTAGTTTGCAACAGTTTAGACTTCACTCGTGGAACTATCACTAGGTATGTCGTTGTTAGTTTACAATTGGCTACATAGAGTACCACTTGGATCCATCTATGTATTTTTGGGGAAAACGTAACAATTTTTGCCTAAAAGACAATATTATACCATGATTATGCTCATATATAATTTAGCTCTACCATATCGCTTTGAGTGTAATTTTATATATCAATACCAACATAAAATGACATAATTTTATCTTTGTACCTTAATCTTTAAAGTACATATTTTATCTTTAAAACGTTTACGGTTTTTTTTAAAAAAGTTTAGTAGTTAATAATATAACCCAAGCATGAGCTTCCACTTAAAAAATAAAAACAAATTTAGGCAAAGGGAAAGGTTGAGAATAACAAAAAGTGTCTTTACAAGTCACTAGAGGGCAAAATATCAAAATGATAAGTTTTGGAACTGCCAAGACTTAGTTCTGTCATTATGTGCTTGCTAACTCACAACTTATTCTTGTTTCATGCCATAAAATACTCTACCAGCCTCAATAGCTTCCCTGCAATCATATTAATACCTCACAACAATGAGAAAAATAGGGACAGAGAAACTAAGGTTCTCCGATAACACGATGCTAGAGAAATATATCATCTGCAGTTGCTAAACAAAAGAACTTCAAGTCTCGATATGCATACCTTAAAGCAGTTTCAAACTCCTTACATTCAGGGTCGATCTGAATGCCCCTATAGAAAGCACTGGCTGCCTCTTCAAACCTCTGAAAACGAAATATTAGAATATCAGAAAATATCGGTATATAAGTTGGAAAAAATTTGATTCCAGGGGAGAGAGGCATGCCTGCAGTATACGTAGAGCTGCACCTTTCCGATAATAAGCTTTTGCCCAATCTGGTCTAAGTTCTATGCAGGCCTTGGCATCAAATAAGGCAGCTTCACCTTGCCCCAGGCGGAGCCAACAAAGACTTCTATTGGAAAACAGAATGCCATCAGTTGGATCAAAATCGATTGCCTGCAGAGTATCAGCAAACACAAGTGAGCCCCGCAATTACTTCCTTTCATCATTATCTGCTTTCTTTTAAGCCTAACACTGTAACACATACCTGCCTATAACAATCTATAGCCCTAGGAAAATCATTCCTCTTAAATGCCGCGTCTCCCCTAGCTTTGGCATCTGCAGCTTTCTTCTTTGCTTCAGGATTCACCTATAAACCAATCAATTATGTCAATGCAAGATGTTTAGCACTACTCGGTAAACTGTTTTCTCCAACATAAGATGGGTAAATATAGGCTAAAACACCATATTTACCCATTTAAAATATAAGTGATCCAACTCAAATATAAGTTAAATGGAGTGATCTCATTAATATGGGCTTAAATTTCCAGCACTACCTTTACTATAGAAGCTTTTTCATTTCTGTTGATGATTATTATCACAAGGACAAAAACTAGCAAAACATGTGTAATATTCCACTTTCTTGGCATTATACAAAAAGGCAAATATAAAAAAGAAAATACAACAGAAGGAGACAGCTAATACTTTTCACATAAAATTTGATAACGAAATGACCCAAAATGCACACATAAAATCGGAAACAGTAACCATAATAACAGACCTTAGGTAAATTTTTCTTTGGAATAGTAGGTTCTCTTTGCTTCAAGCTCTTGAGTTCATCCTCCAGCCTCGTTAGTAAACATCTGAGATTTGCTTCCTTCCCAGCTTCTGTTCTTTCCTGCTATTATCACAGTTTAGACAATAAAAAGGAAGCAGAAGTTTGCAGGAGAGAAGGAAAGGAAATAGTCACCGACCTACCAGTACCAATATATAAAAAAGCAACTCAGAGTTCTAGCAGAAGACCAAAACCAGCAGTGAGTATCTTACCGAAAGACAAATTAAGTACCTGTTTTATCCTATATTCAGATTGCATAAACTCAATGACTCCATCCACACTCCATTCGGGAACACTCTGAATCCGTGGTGTGACGGCCAATAAAGCTTCAACAGCCGCCCGACTGCCCCTTGAAGCTGCAACGTGTATTGGCTTGTTACCATCCTGTAGAGATAGCAAAAGTTATATTTTGGTATCAATTAACAGTCCTTGGAAATTGTTAATTGATTTTTTTCCCAGTGACTTTGCTCAGAAATTAACAAAGTTCATGATGCGTCTAACCAGAACAAAGTTTTGAACACCAAGAAACCCATACAAATGTATGTTATGTACAGACACCGGGTCGCTAAGTCAGATCAGAATGAATCACATATTACTAAGTTAAAGATACGGTAGACTAGAACAAAAATAAGATCTAGAACAAAAATAAGATTCCCAGGTCCCATCAAGTCATATATGTAGTGGTATCACACATAATACACCAGCTCTTACATCTGTAGATGTTGGTTTCCACCATAATGAAATGATGAATGCAAAAAGCATAAGATTTCAGCAAACAGTAAGCTTTAACAAAGCTTTGCAGACATATCACAAAATGCAGCAAAGCAAAGCATGAAAGCACTATCTCCACTTTCTTCAGCTAAATGTTCTGAACCCCATATCAGAGCAGTTGATCTGTCAACCCGGAAGAAACAGGTCTCATACCTCAAAACCTGTCTGAAACGGAAAATCCACCAGTAGGACCAGAAAACCCATTGGATTGATTGATTGTGCAACAAAATGGCCAGGTTTACAATTTCTTATAAAACATTAGTAAAATGTGTAGACCCTAATCTTCGTTTTATTTGTTTTCTGATTGACGTACCCTTTTTCAGCCAGATATTTCTTCTTTGTCCCAGATCTCTTTAGCATACCTTCAAAATGAGCTCTAATCTCTAGCTATCTATCTAGAGTTCTGTCTCCAAAATGGCGAGGATGCACCAGTAGCCTTCATCAGTGCCCGACAATGCTACTGAAAGGATTCACCTTTAGACACAAGAGAGGCTCACTAGGTAGGTATGTGGTTTTCTTGGTCGTAAAAGAGAGATTTCAGTACTACATAACAAAATGTCTACAAGGAACATGGTGTAACTAGGACACTAGTTACAGGATCGTAAGTTCTAGGTGAGTCATCTTCTCATTATCCAATTTGAATTTGCCCCTGTTAGTTGACTTAAATACCTTCCATATGAGTCATCTTCTCATTATCCAATTTGAATTTGCCCCTGTTAGTTGACTTAAATACCTTCCATATTCTATGGAAAAAATACAACATTGGAGAATGTGCAAGTATTGAATTAACTTAGTCAGGATTGTTTTACTAATACAACAAATTTATGTTACATATTCTTTGAAAAATATTTATTTCAGAAATACTCAGAATAAAAAAATTTACAATATAAGTCAAAACGGAATTATTTTTCTCAGCATAATTATGAACTAGTGACCCATAACCCTAAGACTATTAGTTTTCACTCTAGGTCCAGGTTTAAGAACATACCTTTAACTTCGATAATCCCCTGGAAAAGATGACTAAGGTACCTAGATTCTACAAGGGATATGGATTCCCACACTGAACTATGCGTGTCAAATGTGAAAAACAATAAGGAAGTAGACTAGAAAGTGATAACAAGGAATATGATCCACACATGCTTGCAGATAAACAAAACACAAGAAATAAAACTTAAAATTGTTTGAAATCGTCTTCCCAACAATTGAAAGAAGAAAAAAACTCCTCAGAAATTTCTTCCAAAATATATTGAAACAACAAAAAAAAAAAGACAAGCCCGGTGCACTAAAGCTCCCGCTATGCATAGGGTCCGAGGAAGGGCCCGACCATAAGGGTCTATTATATGCAGCCTTACCTTGCATTTCTGTCAGAGGTTGTTTCCAAGTATATTGACACAACAAAGAAATTATATTTTGTTAGATTTTCTTTTCAATTACCTCATCAGCAACATTGGAATCAGCTCCAGCTTGTAGTAAGCAGTTAATAATTTCTGCATTACCTCTATAAGCAGCAATGAGCAAAGGAGCTGTTTCACCATACCTAGTTGCTTCACCAGTCTTAACATTAACATTAGCCCCTGCCTGGTAGCACAAAAGTTAAGCCTTCAGTAGACAGACAGCAAGCTTAACCAAGCAACAGAGCAAAATGAAAAAATTGAAAAAGACAGTTCTCATGAATGTTCGTGTTCTTGCAAGGAACAACAGTTCCAATCTGGAGTAGTATATCTACAAAATTGCTTCAGAGAGAACAAACATGAATTTTAAATTTTATTTATATTTTTTTCCTTTTCAGATAAGTAGATAGAAAATTATTTTTTTTACCAATAAACCAACCATCTTTGAATATGTAAGCAATGTTCTTTTGTTTTTCTTTTGGTGAAGTAATTAAATTCTATTAGAAAGGCATCAAAGAGATGTGATGGTTACAACTAACAATAAAGTTTCTTCAAACATGAAACTAACTGTGCAAAAACCTGTAAAGCATCCAAAAAGATAAACCCCCTTAAACCCTACTGTATTAAAGTTAAGGAGATACCAAAATCCAAAAAATCATCCATAATGCTTATAGGGGAGAGAAGGCGCCAATTATAAAGACTAACTAAACACCTAGTCTTAAGGGTGCTCATGGGAGTTGATATTCCATCAAAGCATCTGCAGTATTTATCTTTAGCACTTTACTCGCTTCATTTTTCTAGAGGTGTCTCTCAAGGCCTTGTTTTATCCTTTTAACTATACACATGAACTTTCCAACAAATTTGTGCACTGGATTATGGAGTACCTCACATCAGTCTCCTATGCTGTTAGGATTAATGGGAAACAAACTCTGCCTTTCGAAGCAAAACGAGAATCAAGGCAAGGAGACACAGTGTCTTCTTTCATTTTTGTACTAGCTATGGAATACTTCAGTAGATTGCTAAAGCAATTAAAGCTGCAACCACAATTTAAACACCGTCCCAGATGTGCAAGGTTGAGCCTGAATCAACTAGGATTAACTGATGATCTATTATTATTTTGCATGGGTGATAAAGCATCGGCGCATCTCTTATGTAGCTGTTTTATAGAGTTTTCTGCTGTCTCCGCGCTGGTGGCAAATAAGGAGAAAAGCTCCATTTATTTTGGAGGGGTAAGAGATGACCAACAACTACTGATAATGGAGGAACTAGGCTTTTCAAAAGGGGTCATGCCATTTAGATATATTGGAGTACCCTTGAGTACCAGGAGTATATCTATTGCACAATGTCAATCCTTACTTAAGAAGATGCTGGGGAGAATTTCAAATTGGACCACTAAATTTGTGTCTTTTTCCGCCAAAGTGCAGCTTATCAAGAGTGTGTTATTGTCAATCCAAAAAATTTGGACTCAATTATTTATATTGCCAGCAAAGGTAAATAAAAATGATTGAGGCCACATGCAGGAGGTTCTTCTGCACTGGAGACACTGACATCTCTAAGAAAGCAGTAACCGCTTGGAACAAAATATGTATGCCCCAAGTTGCTAAAGGTTTAAACATTTTGGAGATCAAAACATGGAATAGAGTGGTCATAGTTAAATCATAAATGTTATGGAACATATGCAAAAAGACGGATAAACTTTGGGTAAGATTAATATATGATTAGTACATAGAGGACCAACTGATCTGGTCCATTGAGCCTAAACAAGCTTTGTGGATGGTCTGGAAAATATTCAAAGTAAAGCAGCATATAGAGGAGGTTGGCCAGCAAGAGAGTGGCCTGATGAATATGCACACTTTCTCTTTAAAAAAAATGTACATATTGATGAGGGGAGTTTCGAAATGTACCTTAGAGAAGAATGTTTAACAATAATTATGGGACCCAAAATGGATTCTTATTTTGAGATTAGCAGCTCATGATCAACTATATACAAGAGATAGACTCTTCAGCTAGGGAATCACTACAATTTAAGAATGCCCACTCTATCAAAGGGAGTTGGAAAGCACATCACAGTTGTTCTTTAAGTGCACTTATTCAACAATGGTATGGGGTGAGTTACTACATCCGCAAGGTGTCCAGAGAGCTGCCATGGAGTGACCTGAGGAATTACAATGGGCTACTGCCTATGCTAGAGGAAGAAGCAGTTTTACAGAAGTTAATAGGATGACACTTGCAGCTTGTGTGTACCACATTTGGCTTGCAAGAACTATAAGATCTTCCAGCAACAAAAGGACAAAACTGGGAAGCTAACTAGAGAGAATGATAACGCATCAAACAACCGCACCCAACTTCTTGGGATGCTCAATTGGATTCAGCAAATATAGTACATATAGAGAAAAGAGTAGAACGATCTAATGAATATGTACAGTGTTAAGGAGTAAATAAAATTTTATTGACCTTTATTAACAGCTCCACGCAAGGCAATGAATTGGCTGCTACAGCTAATGCCAGAGGACACATATTATCATCTCCTGTTAGAGCATTAGGCTGCACAAAGTAACTTTTTTAGACCATATGAACAAATTGAAATAAGACTTTCTAAATGAGCATCTTCACCCTGCCTCCCACCCACCCCACCATACCCATCCACCCCAAACCCACCCTCAACAGTAGAGAAGAATGCATCAAAATGAAAGAAAGTACAACCCAGAAGGACTTGGGTTTTCCACATATTATCAATATGTGCCCTCTCTAACGAGTAAGAAATGCAAATCAGATGCTGCATGCAAAAAGATCTGGGAAAATAATCTTATGAAAGTTAGTGAAAGAAAAAATATCTAAAGTTGAATCACCAATCAAAAGCTAATTTCTATACTATATCTAAGCTAACTTCTTTACAAAAACTTGTTTTTTTTCGCAGCACAACAAAAAATTGTTTTGTCGCAACACAAACACTAACAAACATTTAAGTGAAACTGAGAAAGCATGAAGAAAATGGTTAAGTCAATACTTATCAAAAACAGAAAAAGAAAGAGAGAAGGGGGTGAGAAAAGAAGCCTGGACAGGTTGAGAGTGCAAACTCTACACTGTTTGGCAAAAGGAGGAAAGTCCATAAAACAAGAGAAAGAAACAGCTCAACATCTATTAATTGGTCACTTTTTTAATACATTAGTGCAAGAAAAGTGTGTAGGGACTTGTTTGGTTGTGGAAACACTTCATCTAAAAGGCAAAAGCTTGAGTTGCTAGAGAGGGGATACTGTTATTATTCATAAACACACCTCCTCACACTTGGCCCGACTCTTTTTGTATTTAGAGGGGAGGGATGGGGTGAAATTTTTTTCGGCAAGGGTGAAGGTGATGTTTGAATACAACGCTCTCCCTGTTACAAAACAATGATGAGCTGAGTAACTCACTAGGAAGCTTTAAGTCATTAGATAGGAAACACTTGAAGCATACAACAGCTTTCCACTATGTCTAGAGAGAATTGCTAAAACTGGTAATTTTGATTTAAGAAAAGAGGGGTTTATACAGGTAATAAAGCACTCACATTAGCATGGTGTTCCAGCAAAACCATAACACCATCTTCCTGGCCGAGACTTGCAGCACACATAAGTGGTGTTCCACCATCAGTTTGCAAATCAACGTCTACACCCTTCGACAGTAACAATTTAACTAATTCAATATGTCCTGTAGACAGAGACAATGAACAATAAAATGTCACTCTATGTAAAGAAGGATAATAAATTGAAGAATGCATGTAGCTTAAAAAAAAGAGTACACAGGATACCGCTATAAATAACAATAGAGCAATAAGGCATGAAATGTTGATTGATTTCTCTCATTGTTTTACCAATGGAGAAATAAAAACTCACACTAAGATCTCAACTACTGATATACATTAGAACGTGATTAGATCCTCGATTCAGATTATGTGGCAACAAAAGAAAATAAACCTGCAAATATATTTTCACTTGTGGCTTTTCTTTAACATGTACTTATGTTCTTGATACCCCATTCACATTCATACTACTTAGAAGAGTAAGGCATTCAGAATGAAGTGGCTATGGAAGTACTTTAATGAAACTCAAAATCTATGGGCAGTCATCAAAGCTAAATATGAGAAGAATGATAATTGGATGACAAAGGAGGTCACCACACCCTAAGGTGTTAGATTGTGGAGGTCCATCAAAAACTTGTGGAATGAATTCAAGCCCAACACCAAGACCAAAGTTGAAAATGGAGGAAAAATTGTTTTCTGGAAGGATGACTGACATGAAGCAGGTAACATGGAAATGCTCTTCCCAGATATCCACAGTTTAGTTCTCCATCAGCAGAGTACTATAGCTGAACTATGGAAATCTCAAGGGTGGAATTTTGTGTTCAGGAGAGACCTCAATGACTGGAACATAAAAAGAGACAGAATTTTTCAGCAAAAATAAACAGTTCAATGGTTTGGAGGCAGGACAAGAACTCTGCAGTGGCAGGGAGGAAGAAAGTGAATCAACCAAACCGGTAGATACACAAATGGCTTTGGAAACACATATGGAAAACCAAAATACCACACAAAGTGGCTTGTTTTGTATGGTTACTGACCAAGGAAGTTTTGCTGACACGAGATAATCTGATGAAGAGAGATATCCTATTATGTTCTAGATGTTTCATTTGTGAGGAAACTGCAGAAACAGTTAGTCATCTATTCATTCACTGCAAGGTCATAGATCACCTATGGAGATTATTCCTAAATCTCAAAAACATATCACAGTCCATGCCTGGAAAAATCACAGAGACACTATACAGTTGGGAGGAAGCATGAGAATTGTGCTTGTAACCATATGGTGGACAATCCGGAAAGAGAGGAACCTCAGATTGTTTGAGAATGTAGAGAATGGTATGCAGCAAGTCAAATTGAATTATATTCTGAGTATGTTTTTGGTGTAACCAGATATGCTCTAATGACACTATCTCAATCCTTGATGTTTTAGACTCATTATAGGGGTAGAACAGCAGATTTTAGAGTACCCTTGTAAGCACAGCCCCAGTACAACCCATGTACTGTTTGTTACTTACAGAAATAGACACAGTTACCAATTTCAAAATAAAGTATCATCGATGAGACAAATATGCATCCTTTAGAATGAAATGGAGGAGCAGGTAGACTTTTTCCGGCCTGCAGAACTAGTCTTGCTTTCAGCCTTTCCTGCAAGCTTCAACAGCTTGACAAATTTTTTCTTTCAATCAACTATGATATCTTGAGATGAAGATGGCTCAATGATGTCTTTGTTATGAACATAACAAATGCTAATTATAACCCACAACCCAAATTTTATGTTTCTCATTAAGAGTTTTTGTTAGACAAGCATAACTTTGTATTCACAAAAAGTTCATCATCTCATAGAAACTTACATCCCACACAGTGATGGGCACACTCCCATAAGGGTTGTCAAATTACAAGTTCCCTAAGAAATTAACTACCTCTGGCTACCTCCTCTACCA
The DNA here is from genome assembly GCA_038996855.1 of Solanum aculeatissimum. Classification (NCBI taxonomy): domain Eukaryota; kingdom Viridiplantae; phylum Streptophyta; class Magnoliopsida; order Solanales; family Solanaceae; genus Solanum; species Solanum aculeatissimum. The sequence goes on from JBCEWC010003787.1 coordinate 26,537, forward strand.
ATTCATGTTTAACCAAGAAATCAAAGCCTAATACAATCATTTTTATCCTCTGAACTCTTGCCCTTCAAAACACTTGTTGTTCCTTCTTTCCATATGGTTCGCCAAATGCATGTGGGGAAGTCTTGCACCATTTTTTATCATAGAGTTAACTTAGAGTATCTTCTTCATGTTCATGATACACTTTTATCACTAGAGAAGAACATACAAATGAGACACAGAAGTTTTGAATACATTCTAACTTGAAGTGAAAAATCAGTCCGTTTCCTTACTACATTTTCATTGAAATGTCATCCTATCCTGCATAAATTACAATATCAGAAAACATTTTTGAGTTGCATTCTTTGGAGCTGAAGTAATTTAGGATCATTCAAGTCATCAATTGGAAAAGAAGATGTAGCATTGGCAGAAAGAAAGGAAAGAGAAGGCGAAGCGAAAAAGGTCAAATATTCAGCAAATCTAAGTCTCTACAAATTTGGTGTACAAGTTAGCATAAAATTTCCAGCAAAACAGAGGCTAAAGTTGGGTTTTCAACAGCTGAAAATAGAAAATTGACCTGAAAACTATGCAGCAAATAGAAAATAGAGCAGATAGCATCCCACCCTATCAATCTCTGCTTTGTACTGTTAATTATAGAGCTATTTGCTTGCTTTTTCTGTGTTTATTTGCTTAAGATAAGAACTTTCGCCAACTCATTGATGGGTTTTAGTTCTTATTATCCAAATCTTGCTCAAATCACAATTAGAAGCTTCAATCACTTCTATTAACAAAGAAGAAAAACCTACCATTTCCTGCAGCACTATGCAAAGCTGTCCCGCAGGTGCTGGGTATTGCAGGATCTGCACCCTTTTCTATGAGGTACTGGACAGTAGCAGTGTGTCCTTCTCTTGCAGCATGAAGAACAGGAGTCTGACCTATGAAGAAATAATACATATTTAAAGCAATATCAATTTCAGCACATATCAATCAATCAGTCAACAAGAGCCTCGATCTCAAACAAGTTGGAATCAGTAATAGGAATCCTCCATATATTCCGCTGTATTTGAGGCAACCATTCCTATATTGGTGAATAAATTGTCTTCCAAAGCAAATTAATGGTTTCAAAAAACTTGAGATCCCCTAAATACATATGCTTGTCCTATCAATACTTAATGAAATATACAAGTCAGCCTTGATCACCACAAATTAGCATCTATCATTTTGTATTGTCGCCATGTCCGTGTTGATTCTTAGAAGACAATATACTAGGCATGTTACCCTCAAATTCCAACTAGGGAAAATTTCTTCTAAACTCAATGACGAATGAAAGACGAATTTATTAGTATAGAATACCTTCTATATCTCTATCATTGACATCAATCTTCAACTCTTCCACCAAGTACTTACAAAACTCAAGTTTTCCTTCCTGAGCAGCAAAGATCAACGCCCCTCGTTCTTTACCATCCTTCACTGAAGCCACCGTAGCGGCCAACCCTTTCCCACGATCAAGTTTCCTTGCGAGTTCTGTTTCACACAATCATCAACTGAGATCCGCAAAAACAAAGAAGCAAACTAAAATAGCGTTGAAATTGAAAACTTACTCTTGAAAAGCTTAATATCCCCTTCACAAGCAGCCTCCATAAACCTCTTAACCTGTTTTTTAACTGCTCAAAACAATTCCAAGTTAAAGGAAACCAAAACTGTGAAGTATTTGAAGAAAAAGGGGAAAAAATCAAAACCTTTATCGAGATGAGCATTAAGCATCCTTGAAAATCTCTGGTTTTCGTCCTCCATAACTGAAGACAGAGAAGAATTTTGGTGTTTGCCAAAAGAGAGGGAAAAAACAGAGCAAGGGTTTTGCATGGAGTTTGTTATATATATATAAATTGAAAATGACAAAAAGGGCCCCATACTTAATAGTTTTGTCATTTTAAGTTAAAATATTAGAGAACTCGTTTGTATTTGGTCATTCAATTATCAAATTACGAACAAAGGACATATATCTTTATATTAGTATAATTTAAATAAATAAATAATTTGATATATTCATTATGAAAGACTTTAAGCGAGTGTTTCAATTTTATATAAATAAATTATAAAAAATTAAAATAAAAGATAATTTTTTAGGTTAGTTTTTGAGATTTTTAAAATTTAGTGTGTTGTAGATAATACACGAGGTGTATTGTGCATATATTTTTTTGACTAGTTTAGCAAATATAAACTCCGTAGTAAAGTATTTGACTTAAAGATGTTTTCGTTCATGTAATAGAAAAGTAATTTTTATTATAATGCATTTTTTTTCCTTGAAAGTATGCTAAACACTACTCTCTCCATCTTATACTAATTATTGTATTTTATTTTTTGAGAATGAATTTGAAAAATTTGTGAGATTTGTAAAATTAAATATAAGATATGGATGGTTTAGAAGAATTCTAAAATTTATTGTCAACAAAAAAAGAATAATGTGATATGTCATCGCATTTTTAAAAAAAAAGAGCAAGTTATTGTGTCGTGTATATCTATTTATCTATCTATCTACATCTATCTATATCTATACTATATTAAAAGTGTGAAGACCCTTAGAAATGTTGATTGAACTTTTTGCCCTTCATTAAAAGACTAT